>PPHD01008188.1:0-22057 GCA_002909625.1 Bambusicola thoracicus | reverse complement strand
GTATGACTGTTCAGTGAGATATAACCGTCAGATTCCTTACATGGGAGGCAAGTGTTGGGCAGGAGCTGCTCACTGAAAGGACGAGCTCAGTGAGGTGGTCTCTGCAGTGGGGGAGTTCTTGGCTCCAGAATCAGAACGCTGTGAGCTGTGGTTAGCTGGCATCTGCTTCAGCCTTCACTGCGCACAGAACTTCCTGATATGGTTCAAAAAGTGTTTCAGAACCGCATAATTAAAGTACAAAAGAAATCAGCTTTCATATAAAAAACAAACAAACAAACCCAGAAGGCTCTTTCTAACTAGAGAAATAAACCGTGTCACTGCTTCTTCATCTGAGTGGGACAAATCCACAAGCTTAATACTACTAAAAAGCAGGATTCTGCAGCAGTTCCATGTTTGATTTGGGTTCTCTTTCCAGAACACATGGAATAACATACAAAGTTATACAGATAGAAAGCAAGGAGCACTAACTTCGGAAATTCTATTGAAGTCTTTCAGGAAATATAATTTGGAATAGACATTAAGTGAAGCAGTGATGTCTAACACCAGAACTGCCCAATACGTTTCAAGTCTTTGCCATAGGAACAACCACTGAGAAAGAACCAAGTGAGAATCCTGACAGAATTCATAGCACCTGTAATGGAAGAGCTTCAAATAGATGAGCAGAATTAAAAATACAATGAAAATTCGATTGGTTACATACAGGATGAAATATCAGTAACTGCATGGTAATGCTTGTGAAATCCATTGCTGTGTAGCACAGGAAGATAGCAGGTGATCTGTGCAGTATATACATGTATTTATATACTGATGCACACTGCCTGTGCTCAAACAGCACAGACTGATGAGAACAGGAAATGTTCGTATCTCTGTTATTAATGGCACCTGGGTAAGCACACAGTGTTCCTCCCACATCCTTCTCAGGTCACTAGTTGTTAGGCCAGCTTTTATTACTTTATTTGTAAGCTATTAAAGCAACAACTGGCAGTGATGAGAATTACAATGAAATTAATGATTAAAAGTAGTTCAAACAAGTCTCCACATTCTTCAGTGCACGTCAGGAAACTGAATAAACACATTAAGCGCAGGAATAGAACCAATATTTGGTTCATCCGAGCAATACAGGGGACTCATGAAAAGTGCTACGTGATATCTTCTTTACTTGTAAAGGTGTATGAGTGACTCTGCATTAGACTTAAGTAACAAAACACTCATCAGTCTCACACTTCTAACTTCCAGAGCAAAAACATCTCATTGTTGAACAGTCCACTGGGCCCAAGTATTAACTTGTAAATAACTGACTGCATCCTTAGGAGTCTGTTCAGCCCAAGTGGTCCCACTGATTTCAGAGGGGCAATTCACGTGTCGGCACCAAGCTTACACTTTGGGGCTTCACTGATGACAAAACCACATTTCACTGATTTTAGTTTATTCGTGGTATCAGGCAAATAATCGCTGTCTATTTGGGGATTCAGATGTGCAAATTACACTCTTGAAGAGAGTGTTTCTGGGGGCAATAGTTAAAGTGTGTTTTCTGAAGGAAAACTTGCACGAAGAGTGGAAGACTGCAGTTCCCACAACTCAGCTCTGTCTTTTCACAGCATTTAACCTTAAATGTTTCCATAAATTGGATGTGCTAACATTGGTTGGTTTGGGCTCCACAGCAGAAATGCTATAATAGATAATTTTTGTATTACAGCAGTAGAAAAGAAAGATTGCACAGATACTGACTGCCGATAGAGCAACCTGCTTCCATGGTTCAAGCAAGGCTGATTCACACAGACAGAATCACAGAATCATAGAATCGCTGAGGTTGGAAAAGACCCACAGGATCATCCAGTCCAACCATTCGCCCTTCACCAATGGTTCTCACTAAACCACGTGATGATCAGTCAGTGACCAGTCAGCCAGCTTTGATAGGGCCAACAGCAATTGCAAGAAGCAGTTCTATAAAAAAGTGCAGTAGGGCTCGCATATCAAATGTAGAGTCTGGAGATCAGCTTTTAATTTCTCTTTTCACCCCCTTTCAAAACAAAGAAGTCAGTAAATGAAACATTTTATAACCAAGTAACCACTCGCAATGAATAGCAAGATTAGATAGAGGAAGCTTAGCCGTCCATAAACACAGGCAATAGAAAAGCATATGAGCTGCAGGCAATAAGAGAATAGTGATTTGTTTTTTATTGACTGATACTTGGCCTGGCCAAGAACATGAAAGTATTCTAAACTAAAGGGAAAGTAATTTTCAGTGCAAACAAATGCATCTGTTGCTGTTCCCCAAAAAGCCTTTACACCTTGATTTGTCTTTACATTACAGCAGCCCGAATCATTGAGAACATGGACACCACTGCAGAGCCTTGCAATGATTTTTACCAATATGCCTGCGGAGGGTGGCTGAAGAGGAACGTCATTCCAGAAACCAGCTCCCGTTATAGTAACTTTGACATTTTAAGAGATGAACTAGAAGTTGTTTTAAAAGGTCAGTAGGGTTTATGTTTGTGGACCATATAAAGTTTCTTCTTTGGCCTACATGTAATTCTAACGAGGTGTGGTTATCTAGCAAAGCTTAAAACACTACTAAATATTTCATTTGCCTCATGTTCAGATCAGGATAATCCTCCACAAACCGTTTGCTTGGAGAATACCTCGGAATTTACACTGTTGTGTCTGACACAGCAGTGGACTTGACCTGACCTTTCTGATATCTGAACTCTGTGTGCTCATCTGCATATTATAATTTGCGTAATTACTCTCATGATTTAACAGTAGCAGGGAATGCAGGTGACAAAGAAAGTCAGCTGCAATGCTGGAAGCTGACCTCTGGCAGCCCTGTCCTGCAGATCTGTATTCCATCCCCTACATCTCAAACAGCAGGAAGCATTTCTCTGAACAGTCCCATCATAGACTTAGCAACCTTTCTTTTTCCATAAAAAGCAATACTGTCCAATTATCCATATTCACTTTTTTCAGACTAAAGTAACAGGGTCAAAGAAATCACTGAGTTTATACTCACGAAAGATTCTCAGAAGCTCTCTGGAGACCGAACACCCTTTCCTTGCTGCTCAGCTCCTAGTTTTACCACGTTTGTGGCTCATGGATGTCACGGTCTTCTGAGGCTTCTGTTTCTGTGGAGCAGTGTTTGTAAAGGAGTGCCAAATGTGGGCTGCCCCCCAGGAGAAGGAGAGCCAGCACCCAGTGTGAGAGCAGGGCAGGCACAGACAGGGCCTCACAGTTCCTTCCTCTCCAATAACAATCAGATATTAAGGTATATTTGCTGTGTGTTCCAGATGTCCTCGACACACCAAGCGGCAATGATATAACAGCAGTGCAGAAGGCAAAAACTCTGTATAAATCATGCATAAACGAAAGTAAGTTCCTCCTGTATTTATTGCATATAGGATGCATGAGAATGATGTCTAAGAAACTCAACTTCCACAGTGAGCTGTGTCTCCATGCTTGTAGTTGCAGCACAGAATTCTTCAGAATTTCTTCTCGAGTTTTATAGAGCAACATAAGAACATCAGCAGTACAATGAGTAATGCATCTCTGCTTTTACTTGCTTAGATATTTTAAGTGCACCTGCATTACTCCTGCGTTTCCAGTTTGATGCAGGTAGAAAATTTCTGGCATATCAGGCTTCTATAAAGACAGAGGGATCGTTTACTTCAAGAACCTGAGCTGGCTGCTGACGCTATGAGGTGCAAGGAAACAGCACTGCTACTTGCACGTTGTTTTATATTTTCCATGCAATTATGAATACTTCTCAAAGCTATTATTTTAAGTTCTATTTATAGTTGAAATACAGTAGTTCTTCAATGCCATGGTCCTAGGATTTGCATAAGCTGTTTGCAGTTGTGACTGAAATGTATTTTAAACATTAAATCTTAAAGAAGAGGCGTACATCAGAACATAACTCTGCTGTGCTGGTGGTGAAAAGAGTTCTCAGGTTCAGAATTCTGAGCTCATTACTACAGTCTGCCATCTGGATGTTCTAAAACGGCACATTAATTCATTTTACTTTTTCCAAAAGCAACCATTGATAGCAGAGGTGGAATGCCTTTAATCAGCCTGCTGGCAAATTTATCTGACTGGCCTGTAGCAACAAACAACTGGGAGTCTTCCTATGGTAAGATAATCAGAGTTCACATCCTTCTCTGTTAAAATTCTGAATGACTTTTTTGTCAGCGTTTACCACAAAGAAGTGCACCTTTCATTTGCCCAGGTGCTGCCTGGACAGCTGAGACAGCGATTGCACAGCTCACCTCCACATATGGCAAAAAGGTCCTGATCAATTTTTTCGTTGGCACAGATGATAAAAATTCCACAGCACACATCATTCATGTAAGTCTGCCGGGTGGCACTGCTTTGCTCATCATACAAGTATAGCAAAAGAACCAGGAAGCACAGACATACATGTTAGCCAAGAGAAATGTTACTGGTTTGAATGTTACCAGGTGTAGATGAGTTTGTGGATATCTGTAGTTGTTCAGCTTCCCTTATTGGTTTGCCAGTGCATTGTTCACTTTCAGGGTGAATGATCTTGATTCACTGCACTGATACACTGTTATTCTCAGGGAGGTGAGTATAACTGAGACATACACACATAGACACACACACACAATTTATAGGCATGCTGTCCAGAAGTCAGACATGATCTACTTAGATATGCACACAAGCAAATAAATAAGCATGGCTTCCTTTCCTTGCCCTTCAGGCAGAAATCCCTCTCACTGAAAACCTGGGCTGTGGTCCCAATGGCAAAAGAGCCCACAGAACAGGGGGCTGTTTTTATAATGTTACTGTATGTCAGTGCTAACAGGACCTGCAGCTCCCTGCCCAAACACGAAAGCAGCTGAGGACATTTGCATAAGCAGTCTGTCCAGAGCACCCTGCTGTCAGATGTAAGATATCTCTGACAATGAGAAATCCAGAGCAAGACAGGATTGCATATGGTGAATCTGCACTTGTTGTTCCTGAGACACAGCAGCTGTAAGTGCAGTGGTGGTACAACCTTATCAGTATGTGGGTGCAGAGATCCTTGGCTACTTTGCATGTATGAATTTCAAAGATGCAGGAGCTGCCCTGCTTGTCTGTGGACTGTTTTCTCTTCTGTACATCCACTGTTTTGGCATGGATTACACAGAGCATGCATTGTTCTGCAACAGAAGGAAGTCTGAAGAGAAAGATAAGAAGAGTAAGGGGTGCGGAAAGAATTAAAGGGGTACAAGGGGATAGGAAAGACACTAGGATAACGTTTCCAGAGTGAAGCATCAGCAGCCTGTAACTGACCAAAGAACAGCACAATGCTATGCCATTTTGTCCTTATATGTTTTACCTTTTACTTCAATGTACAGATTGACCAACCTGGGCTTGGCCTGCCTTCTCGTGACTACTATGAATGCACAGGTGCATACCAAGAGGTAAGATGGAGCTGACAGATCACTGACTACATTCCAGCGTTTTTAGCCTGTACTTCCAAGGCAGGTGTACCTGCCAAGAGTGAGGTGGGCAAAGAACTGGGACCGTCTCTCCCCAGACTGATTCTAATACCACACTGGGAACCATTACTGGCAGAATCGGGTAAACTGAAATAGAACGGTAATCATTATGAGCATTTAAACAAGGATGACAGGTGAGATACAGGTGAGAACAGTGTGTGAGAGACTGGAGGAAGAAACTGGGTAGGTGTGCAAGGAGGCAAGAAATCGGGAGCTAGGAGAAAAGGCAAAGAAATTGCAGAAGATACAGATGAATGAGACTAGGGGGAAATAGAAATAAATGAGCTAAGGATGGGAGGCAGTACAACAAGTGTCCTGAAGAGGAGGTATTATATTATTATGCCATTAATGTTAGTGTCCTTGTTTGACCCTTCTGGCTGCACTAGGAGCCAAGTGTTTTCCATCTAGGCTCCAGCTGCCAGTAGTAACCACTTGTCTCTGCACTGGATGAGGAGCCTGCATATTCCTCTAGTATCACTGTGCCTCAGAAATCCCAACCTGTCTCGCTTCCTTCATTATCCATTCTCTTTCCTTCCTCTTTTAATTAACATACCTGTGGAAGAAACAGTAGTTTTTCCACATAATTCTTGTATGAACAGCTACCTGAAGTTTTTCGGATCTCTTGAAAGGAAATAAGCTTTAAAATTTTACCTTTATTAAACAACTGCTAGGCCTTACAGCTGAAACAAGAGGCAGTCCATATTAAGATAGCTAGATGTTAAGTGTTGATGGATCACCTCTGTTCAGTGATCACAAAACGATGCCTGCTGAACTGTGATTGACTGGCATCAATCGGCAAGTGCTGAGAGTGACAGTGGAGGCACAGTGGATAGGGTTAGGGCTAGGTGAGTCCAGATAGCACACATGTACTGCTGCTTTCATGCCCAGGTCAGAAGACATAATCTAATCACCCTGGGAAATGACTTTTCTTATCACTAATAGGCTTAGGAAGAGAAAAACACAACCATTTGGAACCAAAGATCACACTTTACTGCATAAAAGATTTGAAAAGACCACAGTCCCCTCAGTTAATTGCGTAATGAAAGTGCATCAGCTAAACTATGATATCATATAAACTGCTTTAAATACTTAAAATCTCTCACAGCCTTTAACTCATGTTATTGTTTGTACATGATTTCATTAACCTGTTGGCACTGTGCATAGCTCACTGCCAGTCATGGTTATGCTCCAAGTCTTCGAGGGCTGGGGTGTGCGTGAGGGCTGGAGCAGCTGGAAGTGCCACCGCAGTAACCCTTAATTAGCCAGTTTTCTTCTGGGTAACTAAACACAGAAATTATGGAAAGCATATTAAGTGTGTTGCTTTATAGGTGTTTTGCTGACATGCTAATAGTTTACACTATAATTGAGATACATTAAATTATGTATCATGTTGACTGTTCAGCTCTCTTATCACCACGTTACCATGGCCTGTAGGAGATCACGTAGCTCACTTCGCTCCCTTTCCTGCACTGCACCCACTGCAGCACAAGAAACCACAATTTCTATTCAGAACTCTGACCTACCAGAAGGTATCGTACTGCCTTCCACTTCAGGAGCATAGGGGGAAGCATTTTATAAAAAGAAACAGAGATTAGTCACTAAAAGGCACATAGAGCGAGAACAGCCAGAGACTGGAACAACCTCCACCTGGGGTTTTAATATGCGATGGGACCAGGACAGATCATCTCATCTAGGCTCTCTGTTCCCATGAAGGTTGGCTCCACTGATCTGGGCGTTCTGGGATTCTGTAACTGTATGTTTTACAAGCCTGAGTGCTCCATTTGGGAGATGTTCCTCCCTTCAGTCCTTGCCCTCTGATAGCTTTGCTTGGCTGTTTCCTGCTGTCTCACTCTCCTCTTTGAGCTGTATACAGCAAACCAGGTACTGCCTCCTGCCCTTCAACCTCTGGCTTCGTCAGTACTTCCAACCACTGAGCTACAATGGAACTTCTGTCATTTTTAAAACTTTTTTAATTATTATTTTAAGAGAATACTCTTACAGGAGTTACTCTGACATCTAAGTTCTCTCTAAAATATCTGAGAATATTTATACAGTCCATCTCAAGTTAGCTGACTTAACTGTCTGCTCCGTGACATGCAATGATCTTTACCTTCAAGCCAAAAATAAAGTGCATTGATTGGTACCTGAAGATTTCTGTTGACTTGCTGGTTTGGGGTAATGTTTGTATTAATATTTATATATTTAATTACACACGGATTTGGATATTTTAGGATGGTATTTGCAGTCTTGCTACGCATTCTCTTTCGTGAGTTAACGTAGCTGTCAGTGGCTTAATGGGCTTTTCTCTCTGATAAAACAATCTGCCTTAATTAAAAAATAACACAGAGAGTTCAGTTTTGAGCCACCTTTCCTTTTGCAGTCTGCTGTCAATACTGCTCATGAGCAGCTCGGTTTTCCAGCACACACAGGCACTGCTGGCAGGGAGGGGGGGCTGACAGGAGATGGATGGCAAAGAAAGGAGTCATCAGAATGGCCAAATAAACGTAGCATCCGTTAACAGGGCTGTACCCTACTGCCGTAGCTTACTGGACACACCAAAAGATTTCTGCTTCATTAACCACGCACACCTTATTAATCCTACTATTCTCACCATTTCAGTAGATTTAGATATTTTGCATAAAATAGATTTATTATTATAACTAATTTATTATGTATTCACCTTGCCTTTAAAAAGTATATTGAAAACAGCATTTTTGTTGAAAGAAAATTGAGAGTGGTTTATCAAAAAGGAACTGGAATAAAATTAAGATCTTTAGGTATTTCACAGTGTAACATTTAGGGAATATACTTCTCTGTTTCCTTTCCTATCCTTGGTAAATACAGATATATTACATTTCATGTATACGATACTACCTGCAGTATATGAAGCTCTGCTGGACTCAGATACAGCAAAATGAGTTCTGGATGTTCCAGGTAGCCATACAAGAGCTGCTGCTTCTGGGACAATGTGCCCACAGCTCTAATCCCACACAGTGCATCACCATTTCTCTGGGTTTTATGTTTCTGGGAACTCTGCTCTTTGGACACAGTATTTTTGGAAGTGGTAATTAAAGTGAACTAGAAAAAGCACAGGTGGTGGTTTAAATATGGACCCACAAATGTCTCATTTTAAATAATGAAAGCACAGTGCAGCAGTTCACAGCGCTTAGGTTTGAACAGTGCTACAAACAGTACAGCACCTTCCATGAGGGAATTCTCAAACGTCTGTTTGTGATCTAACAGCACCTGAGAACAAATTACTGTACAGTTAGCAAAGGAGATGAAGAGCCATACACAGTTCATAAAATGAAGATGAAATCTTAAATATAATCACGATATTCTTTGAAGAATTTCGTCTTTCAACCATTTGTGTTTCTTCCTGCAGGCATGTTCTGCCTACGTTGATTTCATGATTTCTGTAGCCAAACTAATCTTACAAGAAAGAAACATTACTTTCAATGAGACCCAGATTGCTGAAGAAATGAAACGAGTCATGGACCTGGAGAAAGAGATTGCTAACGTAAGAGAACTAGTTTTTAAAGTACCTTTAAATACTGACATCCTTCATACCTGAGCAAGCCAACTAACTGTAAGCCGGGTTGTTAAGTTACACGCTCATGCTACTTTGTGGGATCAAATGTTGACCAAAAGTATATGGGGTCTGGAATACCTGAAAGGAACACATACAGAGACATGCCTTCTAATGAGCAAGGGAAACAGGAGTTAGCTGCTGTCCAGAAATAGCAAACTATTTTATCCTAATCTGTTCACAGAAGCCCTTCAAGGGAAAAGAGGGCAAGAGGCAGGCTTGGTTTCTGTTCTGCCAGAGGAAGTGCATTTTAGAAGCTGCTGCTGGAGCCTCCTTTCCTTTTGGCCTTTTCTTCATGCAGGCTGCTTGCTTATGAGAGCAGCAGCTTCCCATCCCTTGGCTCGCCACACAACACAAAGTAATGTTTGTCCTACACAAGCTGCTCCACAATGCTGATTGTTTCAATCAAATGCCTGCTCTCCAGAAAGTATGCCTGGGAGAAACAGCTACAATTTAAACTTGCACAGAGAAAAACAAGTGGAAATGAAAGCATTCGTGAGCAGGAACATGGCCTGTGATTATTAAACATTCCAAAAGCACCTGAAGCTGAGGATGACGGTAAAACAGTCAAAACACAGATTTCATAGCTTCAGCTGGTTTTGTAAGTGAGGCTGATAGTGAGGGCATGTGTTTGGCAGAGGTAGACCTAACCACTCCATTTGTATAAACTAAAGCCATCTGATTTTGATTTACTTCACATTCTCCTGAGAAACACACTTCAGGGTTTAGATCAGAGATAGAGAAATGTCCAAAAAAAAGCAGTTTATTGGGGAAAGACTTGAAGGGGAGTAAGAAAGGAAACACAAGAGGCATTTCCCTTCAGCAGTGGCTGCTGACAAAGAACACAAATGGCCACTGCCTCATTTTTTGACAAACCTGCATGGTGCAGCACAGCAGGCACAGTACTGCCTGCACAAATGGCCTGCAGTGCAGCCAGAAGGAACTTCGTAGCACATGCATGCTGATCAGAATGCACACAGTGCCTAAAGCAATGCTATCTGTATGTACCCACAAGGCGTTCCACAGTTTTCCACACTTCTCACAGTAAAGTTTTAAGCCAGGAACAGTAATGTTTTCTTTCTACTGCTGCTTACCAAAATTCCTGTGAACTGACTCAATCTCATTATTAACTTTGATAGGCAACAACAAAGTCTGAAGATAGAAATGATCCACTTCTGCTGTACAATAAAATGACACTGGCACAACTCCAGAACAACTTTTCGTTGGAAATAAATCATATGGTGAGTAATAATTAATACTGACATTCTTGGCTGATGAGATTAAATGATGAAGCTTGACATGTTTTTTCTTGATCTTACACAAATTTGAAGTCAAACAAGATTCCTGTACTGCAGCGCCTGTTGCTTAAACACCTGCTGAATCACACTACGTATAGGAGTCTGTGCTTCTGTGCCCACAGTTTCTGCTGACTTGGAGGCAGATCTTGCACCTCTGCTTCAACACAGAGACTGAAATACTGCAGCCAGCTATTCATTCCAGTGCGCTGTATGACTGTGTCTGGCTGTTCAGGCCCTCTCTGTTCATCCACAGCTACAGATTCAGACCAAGAGGTCCTTTTTTACCCCAGACGTCCCCCTGTAAGATGATCACCCAAAGCAAACAGAAAGGAGCCCTGGAAATGATGACCGTACGTGAGGAAAATTCTGCCCATTCCTCCCGCTGTGGCTCCCACAGGGTGTTTCAGCTCTGAACTGTCTCCTGTGCTGACTCATGTGCCACTTACACAGCACGACCTTTAATTCACAGCACCACAAAGTCCAGCTAAAGAATATCTAAAGATGTGATAATGTAGGTGTGCCGTCCCAGTGACACCACGCTTACCAGACATGCCCGTGTTCACCACAAACAACTTCTCCTTCCACGTGCTGCACACAGGCAGGCAGGTTAGCAGGGCGCTGTGGCCTATGTATCCATAGTACCTAACGGAGGTACTATGAACAGTATTGTTCCTACCCCAGTCTCACAGTCTCTGCTATTTTTATTGACTTGAAATTCTTCAATTTTAAATTATGTGACAGTTCCATTCTGCCTAACTCAATTAGTTTCATAATTTACCTTTTCCCACAGATCTAACTTGACAAGTTACCATTACAGTCATAATGTCAGAATGCAATCATCATGTCAGAAGCTAACTTGTTCACACAACGGTATTGCCCAGGTTATTTTTAGTTTCTGGGGAGTACTGCAGATCAGCAGTAATCATATGCTCTAAATTTATCCAAAAATGCTCAAAAGACACATGATGGGAGTTGGTACTGTTGTTGTAATGGCCTAAGGATAGAACAGCAATTATTCCTAAAATTAGCTTTAAATTTGGTGCCTCTCTTTCAGAACTGAAGAGATTCTACTCCTGAGAGCTTATCTGATTTCTTCAGCTACAGCCTGTCTGATATAGGATATTACCTCTTCCCGCTTTCTTCCCCCAAGAACCAGACAGGGAAAATCCCCACTGTTTTTCAAACAAATAAGCAAAGCAAACATTTTGACAATTAACAAAATGTGTTTGTTTTCTTCAAAGAAAACACAACCATCGTTTGCTTTTCTTAAATGCAATACCTTCCTTTCCACTCTGAGCACCCACCCAGTCTGGTAAAAGCACAAAGTGGCTCTACAGTTTTGATTACGATTTAAAGCATCTGATTTGAATTGCCTTCTAAGTCAAACTAGTCCACAGAGCCTCGACTCCTGCAACACAGACTGTGGGCCTACGTAAGGAATTTAAAGCAGTCTGTATACAGTCAGCTGAATTTACAGTCAGTGTAATTTACTCACAAAGCGAGTGGCTAAATTGCTGTGCACTGCTGCACAGGCTGCAAGCTGAAAGATCTGCCTGTCCCAGCCGGTACCGCACTGAAGGCGACAAGTAATGCACTGCAGATTGCTGAGTGCCAGCTGCAGATGTGAACCTCCCGGGCAGGAGAACACAGCAGTGACCATCTCAGCATGCTGCCCTGCTGTGCAGCAGAGCCGTGGCAGCTCACAGCCGCAGTGCCGCAGCAGGGCTGTGCCCGCAGCGCAGCACAGGGGCAGGAAGCGAGGCACTGCCTGCTCTCCAGCCACTGCTGTGCTCCAGCTCCCTTCTGAGGCACATGATATCACCAACCGAAGACCACACGAAGGGAAATTAGTTTTATCGGCAAACTATCACGAATTTCCTGTTCAGAGTGCCCACACGGTAGAACAACACTCTGCTCACACGGGTGGATGTGACAGAATGAAAACAGCAGAATATAATCTTTGTAGGTACTGCCCGGTGAGTGCTGTGTGGGCCTCTGTTGAACACCTGCATACAGCACGTGGGCTTTAGCAGCAGGGAGGCAGGAAACAACGGAGAACACCCATCGTAGTGCCAACTGTGTCAGATGCTCGTGGACCTGCTACCAAACCATTTCTTTTGCAGCATCTCATACAGGCATACAGGGGAAAATTCATTACAGATAGTGGATTTAGTGTGTCTGTCTTAAAGCCCATTAAAATAAAGCTTTCTGTGGACTTCAGCATAGTTCAGAACAGGCCCTTACCATGTGCTTGAGAATGGACTGCCACACATACCACAAATCTCGTACTGCCCCTATCTACAGAGCCATATCGTGCTGAGAAAGAAAGCTTTTGGTCACGCTTTGATTTAGAAAACCTCACCCATATATAGCACAGGAGTAAGTGAAGTTTTACTTAAAATACAATTCCTGCCTTCCCAGGCTAAATGGAAAGAGCCATCATGTTTTTAATTGTTATTCTGAAAATAAAACGATGTCGGGACTCTTTCTGCTGGATACCATCCTATTTTAATAGGACTTTAGAGCACAGGAGATATAAATGATCCCAGATCAGTTATCATTGTGATGACACCATTGACAAGTAGTGAAGCTGTTGGAGATCAGAACAATTGTGCAAGGCAAACGTCTTTTTAGAAATAGCCAAAGGCTGTTTCTGGAGGATTTAACCTTAAATAACGTGCATTTATTTTCCAGGCATTCAACTGGTCAAAGTTCATCAATAATATAATGTCAACTGTACAGATTGATGTTGAGAATACAGAACATGTGGTTGTTTACGACCCGCAATACCTTACCAAGCTGAAGTCTATTCTCAATAAGTATACTCCCAGGTAGGTTTGGCAGATATCTCCCTACTGTGCATTTTATTTCCGATATATTTCAAAAGCCTAAAAACATTACCAGCTTATTATCGTTGTTTTATTACATAGAGAACTTCAAAACTACATGATCTGGCGATTCGTAATGGACCTTGTAAACAGCCTTAGCCGTAACTACAAGGATACCAGGAATGCCTTTCGTAAGGTGCAGAAATTCATCTTTCTTTTCAAGCTGTAAAAATGATCGTTGTTAACCAAAAAGAATAATTCTTTAATGGCTGTACTGTATAAAATGTAATGTATTCTGAATTCTGTGCACAAAAGCTGGACATGCCTGCTAAAGCTTCAGCTGGAGTGCACACATCATTTATATGATCTGTGTGTGATAGCTGAAGTGGATCTAAACGGTGCTATTCTGCTCCTCGGTCTCTGTTATTTCCAAATCTGAATTGTTCCCCTGATGATACGGCCCTTTTGGTAACAGTCCCATTTGCTAGCATACATTTATGCAACAGTTTGGACTGGCTTGTTAGAAACACCTCAGCATCCAAAGGAAGAGAGTGACAGTCAGACAGGATGGGTCCAGCCCTGTTCTTCAGTCATTCCACCTTGCAGATATTGTAGTGCTTTTGAGGAAATGCTGAGCAATCCCACAAAGACTGTAGATGGAGATCTTTTCTGTCGCCCCAGCTGAACTTTCTACTTCTAAGTTTGCTGAGTTTCACTAAATAAAGGCTAAGGCCATTTTGCTTCATCTATCAGTGACAGAGGAAACACCTCTATGCACACAGGCAGCATTTTAAGGAGATTCTGCCTGTTGCCAAAAAAAGGCAGTAATTATTGGAGGGAGTTAATGGACATTTAGTTTGATCAGTTTGATACACCTGAACAGGGTTCTCTTATTCATTAATTACTTTGTCTTTTTCCCCTGCCTCTTAAAGTATGAAGCTTTCAGTATAAAGCTTCACGTTTGCTCAGCCTGCGTCATCGAGGAACACCACCGAGGATGTTCCACAACATCCCAAAGCTCACGGGGGAAGTGCCAGTTAGGAAAATGTCAGTTTGAAACAACAGAAAAGAACCTTGCCACTGCCTATGTATATAAACACCTACTTTTCTACTAATTAATTAGCAATATGTGATATAATGTAGCTGAAGCTTCTCAGACTACGTGCAGTGAACAGAAACTACCATCTCTCTTGTTAAGTTTGCTTTCAAATATAACTACATTTCTGCTGTGTGAGGGAGGTGTCAGTGCTAATACACCACGCACCATACACACACAGAGCCACAGCAATCCCTGCCTATTGCAAGTCACCATTACCTGTATGGCAGCAGGTATGTTTTCATTTCTAGAGTAGCACAGTTTTCTACACCAGCAGCACACGGACACAGCTGTCGGGTTGGAAAACACAGCCTTAATGCTGCAGGAATGAGTCTGCTGTACAGCTGTGCAGACACAGAGCTGCCCTGCACTACAGATCCCTGTGACAATGAGAGCTCTGTCTCTGGGTATTCCTCTTTAACCTCTCCCATTCTTGGCTGTTAGAGTAGTTTTCTTCTCTCTACCTTACATGCTTTGAAAAGATAAAGAATATCACTAATGATCCATCTGCTTCTTCAGCCTGTGGAGGACGTAGAGGACAGTGAGTCCATTTAGCGGCCATAAGTACAAATAGGAGCTAGGTGCACTGACTGAAGATCCATTAGGCTCCTTCAAGTACACATCTCCGTATCAGTTCACCCTCAGCTTCCATGGGCCCTGACGTCACTGCTCCCTCTGACATTTCTGTCTGACAGGCACTGTATGGCACCACGTCAGAAACTGCTGTTTGGCGTCGCTGTGCCAACTACGTCAATGGCAACATGGAGAATGCAGTGGGACGGCTGTACGTGCAGGAAGCCTTTGCTGGAGACAGTAAACATGTGGTAAGCCTTCCAGCAAATTTCCCCTGTGTGCCATCCAAACATCATTTGTCACTTATTATGCTTCTTTAAAAGGTTTGATTACACTTTTGATTCAACTTCTCTGTATAGCAGGGTCACTTCCTAAAAGACCTAACCTTTGGATTTGCTTCTCAAGCAGTGCACCACTAACAGGTTACAACAACGGACATGCTATGAGAGTCATCCCCTTACACCCAAGCACTTCTGCATTACTAGTTCTGAGCTGCCTGCTTCATTCAAGCAACCACATTGTGAAGTAACGTGAAATACAACCACAGTACGTGTGCACACTTGGAGGCAGGGAGGTGTCTGCGTGCCCCACTTGCCCCGTGAGCCGGCCCTGTACCAAAGGCACACAGCCACGTCAACGGTGGGCCATGCATGAGCCAGTAACAGCCAAGGAGCAGCCCCTGCTAGAACCAAGGCACTGCTTGTCCTTTGCACTGCTGCCAGTTCACATCCTGCACAGCACAGGGACAACCAGTTCTTTCTCTCTGCCTTCACTCACACAGAATATTTCTGAAAACATACCCAAAATGAAGATGCAGTTGCTTCCTATCACTCCTTCTGTTATCAAAGCTTAGGATACATCATTCTTGTAGTTGACATATACAAAATAATTCCATCAGATGCACAATGTGCAGTAGATGGATATCTGACATTCTTTGTAACCTACATAATCAGCATCGTTTTGTGAGCTCGTGCCCATTCCCAGGCTGAAAGTACTCCTTAACTTGAGCTCCAGAGTATGAGTATGGTCCATAAACAGCACACACAGTCAGCTAGTGCAGGAGAGACAGGATGCTGATAATAAACCATACATAAGCCAATAAACCATAACTGTGGGAAAATAACAGACTCATTTCACATGGATCTGTAACATGCTGATGTTTTTTTTTCCAAGGTGGAGGAAATGATTGCAGACATACGCGGTGTTTTTATAGAAACCTTAGATGATCTCACCTGGATGGATGCGGAAACCAAAAAGAAGGCAGAACAAAAAGTAAGTTCAATCTTAAACAATGGAAATACTGTGGGTTTCTCTAAAAAATAAGTATACAGCTGTTCGTTTTCCGGAAGAGAAAAGCAGTAACACTTTTATATACATATACGTATACACATACGTACATAAATGCATATATTTCTGTTTGTAGAGGCACAACAGCTTGTAGACCTTGTATGTCAGATTCAAATTGCGTGGGCAGGGGCCTCTCTGGAGATAAGAGTACAAAACTGGAGATATCTATATGAAAGATGTAGACCTTCCAGGCAAATCAGTGATGAAGTGGATAGATAATGAGTATCTACAGGAAAGTAATATTGAAAATGAGAAGGAACAATTTGTGGTGATTTAACCAGCTATTGTGAGCAACAGGGAAAGAATAAAAAGTTCCTAAAATGTACTGAGGTTAAAAGCCTTCCAGTCATTAATTTTAGTCCACTTTAATTACTGTAAAATACGTCATTTTTTTCAGGAGATCTACTATTGGTTTAACCTACACTTCCAACTCACAGGCATCGTTGCAGTGCTTCTGGCATCTTGTGCACATTTTTCTGAGTTTACTGGTAAAAGAAGGAAAAAGACCCTTTCTGAAGATTCCCACTGTTATTATTAGCAATAAACTTTACGGTGATTTCAGTGATAAATGAAAACAAAAACTGTGTGTAACTAAAGCTGTGGGTTTCCTGCAGTTGCCTACCTAGTTGATGACCGATCTGGAAATACGGGTAGATTTGCTATGGACATCAAACTGTCTTTTCCCTAGGCAACAGCAATCAGAGAGAGGATCGGTTATCCAGATGAGATCATGACAGATGACAGTAAGCTGAACAGTGAGTACCAGGAGGTAAGCATCCACAACAGGCGCATAATTGGGAAATGGTCTTAATAGAGAAACTGTGGCTTTATCTTTATAGCCAAATCATCTGCATCTGCACAGAATAACTCAATCCTGCTCTCAGTTGTATAAAGGTAATAAGAATGTATTAAAATTCAGTGTAATACAGATGATCCAGGACAGAGGGTGATGTGTATTTGGTCATACTTCAAGGGAATGTGTAAATTGTAGAGGAGTTATGCTAGGATAAAATGTAGAGCCAATGGTGTTCAGCCTAGTGTTCCTAAATCGGCCACAGGTCTAACACGGTTGGAAGTGGATGCAAGTGTCTGTAACTTAATGACTGTATCTGTTTATTCATGAATGTGAACTGGCTCCTAAAGTACGATGTGGACCACCTGCATAATTCAAACTGCATCAAACACCACCACTAAGTATTTTTCCTTCTTTCTCTGCAGCTGAACTACAAAGAAGAAGAATACTTTGAAAACATCATTCAAAATTTAGTATTTACCCAGAAGAAAAGACTGAAAAAGCTTAGAGAAAAGGTGGATAAAGAGGAGTAAGTCTTTAAAAATACCTTATATAGATCTTCACTCAGTTTGTACAGGTGGAAGCACACAGCTGGAAGCTGATCAGTGAATATTTGATTACTTTCCTGCACTTCTTCCCCCATTAAGAGGGCAGGTAGGAGGGCATTGCTCCTTTCTCAAAGGCTGGACCTACATTAACAGTAGGATGATGAAATCAAGGGGATGACATTGAAGGCTGAGTATTGTGGAGTAGCTCTAGTCTGGTCTCTTAGCTCCTGGAGTGCATTAAGTGGACTCTTGGAGAGCAGCTTTTCAATTAAGTTCATCTGAAAGATAAATTTCATCCCCATGTGTTTTATTTCTCTTGTTCAGAGATCACTGTGCAGTGCCAAACAAAGCATGACTAAATCAGGATAAGCAGGAATTTACTTCAGAAGTGCACTCCTCTGAATTAACACAGATAAACCAGAGGTCTGAGAGAGCTGGGATTGTTCAGTTTTAAGGAGAAATGGCAGCAGGGGATGGGAAATCATATCAGTAGAAATACCTGATGGGCAGGAGTAAAGCAGAGGAGCAAAGCTTCCTTCTCTGTGGTGTCTAGTGATAGAACAAAAGACAATGAAATACAAGTAATTCCACTTACAGTTAAGAAACAACTACTTTTAACAGTAAGAGTGGTCAAGCACTAGCATGGTTTGCCCAGAGAGGTTCTAGATTCTCCATCCTTGGAGATATTCAAAACCTGACCAGGCATGATCCTGAGCAACCTCCTCTAGCTGACTCTGCCTTTAGGAAAGGCACAGGACTTAACAATCTCCAAAAATGCCTTCCAGCCTCAATTATTATGCAATTCAGTCTCTACGTTTGTACCTGTAGTTATTAACTCTGCCATTAAGAACTAAAATTCTAACTTCTTTTGTTGTTGCTAGGTGGATAAGTGGAGCTGCTGTTGTCAATGCTTTTTATTCTGCAAGTAGAAATCAGATAGGTAAGGTTTACCAAATTATTACTAAGTCCTTCCATCAGAATTCTTCTTTTTTAATTACTTTGGTCCCCATTAAGAAATTGAAGAAGATGAAGGAGTCCTACAGTCCTACATTTGTAGATGTTGCTGGGCAGAAAGGGAATGCAGCACTCAGCCATAACTCCATGCCATCAAGAACAAGGAGGAATGGAGAAAACTCCTTTTATTGGTGCAAGCAATGATGTTTGTGAAAGTTCCTAACTTTTTCAGTGAACCCAAACTATTCTGCCTTTGCAGGGCATAGGGACAAAGCTGTGACTTAACTGACAAGCACTGCGTACAATTAAGGATGGCAAGAAAGTGCAGTCATTTTGGTAGATGGTAAAGCTGTGAGCATTTTGAGCGTATTACCAAACATTCAGTATAAAGTTCTGCTTAGAAGGCTTTGTTTAAAATAGTTTAGCCCAGTAATTTGTAGAAAAGAAATCATAATTTGTAAGATTGAAGCTGATGAGTGGAGGTTAATCTGAGCCATAAATTCTTACATCATCCTGCAGCTATGGCATGTCAGGATAATTAAAGCAGTCTGATCTTTAGAGTGATGTCTGAATTAGCTTAGTAACGTTCTTTAAAAAACAAGAAAAAACATAACCTCTAAAAAGGAGTATTATGCAGGATATGTAGGAAAGTTAGAGCTCCATGAATGCATCTTAGCATGGCTGTGATCCTCACAGTTCCAGCAGCAGCACTTAAAGCAGATCTCAAAGAAGCCACTCAACATAAAAAAAAAACACCAGTGGAGCAGCTGCTAGTAAGGCAGCCCAGCATTTCTTCCTTTGGGTACCAGCACCCCCTGCCCTACAGCTGTACCAAATGGAGCTGATCCATGCTCCTGACTGTTTGGGGAATGCTGTGCAACAGTCACTCCTGGCAAAGGTGTGACGGTTTGCAAACACATTCAGGAAGAAAAGCAACATGTTCTTCTTTGTGTAGGGCTGCACAGATTCTGGGGGAAACACTTCATGCTTCTTCCTGCCTTGGATGTTCTCAAAGATGATTAGTACTCCATCTTTTATATCCCAAAGGAGTTCCACTTCCTTTCTTGTCTGAATCTCTGCTTGAGATGTACCCCACTATAGGAGGAATGCCTATCCATGTTTTATGTAACAGCAGTCATGGAATAAATTGTTTCCTGAAGGGCAGAGTAGGAAAAAAAAATCTGTGAATTGTGTCACTTTACAAATGGTTGAGGTGGCAGGGTGTTAATTAACCTGAACTGAAAGTCCTGGGGA
The DNA here is from genome assembly GCA_002909625.1 of Bambusicola thoracicus. Lineage (NCBI taxonomy): Eukaryota > Metazoa > Chordata > Aves > Galliformes > Phasianidae > Bambusicola > Bambusicola thoracicus. Next base: position 2,282 of record PPHD01008188.1, on the reverse strand, counting down.
ACTGCCTGCCCCCCGGAAGGAAAGGCGCTCCTTTGTTTTCAAGCAAAGGTTACACTGAGCTCCCAATGATTCCAGCTGTGTTTCAGGCCACCAGGACTGACGCCCACCATTCTGAGCAATACCTTGCTAGCTGTGGGCTTCCGGAAAAGAACAACCTTCTGATGCTGTACCCCAAGTATTGCTTTGTTTTTCCAGTCACCAAAACACCCATTGCATAGGGCAGCATTTACACTCCTGTCTTTACTATCAGCATCTGCTAATATGAATGAATAGAGAAACATGCAGATAATTCAATGCCAAAGTAACAAAGACACAGAATTACTGTGACAGCAGGCAGCAGTTTGCACAGGACAGCAGCAATAGTTCATTTTCTAACCTCTGCTTTTTCTCACAATTCTTTCTCCTCTTGATAGAAATGGGCAGAACTGTACTGGGATTTACAAGGAAACACGAGCAGCATGTTCTTCTTCATTCACAGTATGACAACTGTCAAATAATTCCTTTACATACAAGTTTTGTATCTAGAGAGAACCCTTTAAGAAAGATCTTCTTTTATAAAAGAGCACAATTGAAAGATGATTTATTTTTACAAAATTGTTTCCTGAAAGCAGAGAGAAATTAGCGTAGAAGTGGGTAAAAAGAAGCTCTTTGTTCCAATTCTTTCACTGCTCACATGGCCTGTTTGCCTTAGTCCTAGTGGGAGTTACTGCTGGATACAAAAGAACGGATTTCTCTGAGATTGGTTTCAAGTGGGGACAACCATCAAGGAATGTTTTCATTCCCAAAGAACACCTTGCCATCCTTCAGGATGTTGTGACATACATAGAATAAAGCTACAGGAGCCTGAGACTGCTAAGTGCCGCAAACTGGGAAAGTCCAACTGCTCTTTTGCAAAAACTAAACAGTAACAATGCTTGCGCTGCTCGTGATTACGCAAGTGTCCCAAGAGCTGTTCTCCTTTACCCCAAGCTTGTGGGGAAGGCGAGCAGTCGTGCTGATCTGCTCCTTATTCCCCAAAGCCATTACCATGTGTAAATAAAATCACTGTTGCTGTTAAATCTGAGGGAATAGCATGACTTTGGCAAGACTCGGACATCAGTAAAAATGGTCTGTTCACACTGCACACAGAGCTGAACAGGGCAGCACCTTAATCGTGTTGGGTTTGTTTTTGCAGTCTTTCCTGCTGGCATTTTGCAGCCTCCCTTCTTCAGTGCATCTCAGCCCAAATCTCTGAATTACGGGGGCATAGGCATGGTCATCGGTCATGAAATCACACACGGCTTTGATGACAATGGTAAGGCTGAGTTTCTAGTTACAAAATGCGGAGTACACAGAATATTTTACATGCTTTTGTGCTTAATCATTCAGGGAACAAACAAAATGAAGACCAAGTTTCCATTTGTAAGACAAGGTTTGAATTTCTGAGGTGTTACGGCGTTGTTCCCCATGATTATCTCCAAAATAATCAGCCAAAGGGTTTCCCAGACACTCCTCTCACTGCCAGGCTGGGGCCTGCAGACCCGCAGCACACAGAGCAGTTCACCTTGTACCTGGTCTCTTACATTTGCCAAAGGCTACATCAAGAGCATTTTCTTAGAGGAAGAAAAGCAAACAAGGAACCAGGTGTAAGCTCCACAACATCCCGAGCACTGTGAGCCACGAGGCAGGTCTAGCTGTGAACTCAGGGACCCAGCTGCTAGACGTGCTGCCCAGCCACAGCCTTCATTTCTGCACTCACACTGTGACCAATCCAGCACCAATGCACCGCTCAGAACCACGCCATGAATCCTAACAGAGCCTTCCTCACACCGTCCAACTCAGGCTGAATTAGCTTGTTTTATTCCTTATCTGAAATGTAGCCCTTTCAGAAAAAAAAGGAAAAATAGGAGGATGTCATCTGTATGACTGCCTCACTGAGAGATCCTTTTTACGAGTGATTATATTTACCTGCTATCCTTCTTAATGCATCTAAAGCTTCTTTTTTTCCTGTATTCATCATTCTGTTAAAATATTCTTACAGGCAGAAATTTCAATGAGAATGGAGACCTCGTAGACTGGTGGACTGAAGAATCTGCACGTAACTTTAAGGACTTATCGCAGTGCATGGTGTACCAGTATGGAAACTTCTCATGGGACCTAGCAGGTGGACAGCAGGTATGCTGCATTTATTTGTAACTACCAATGTTCACTATTTAATGAGAAACCACAAAAATCTTATGTTCTAAACATGCAAAGCCTTCTTCACATGAATGGTTGAGGAAAGACAGCAAGAGATTCTTAAA
>PPHD01008187.1:0-22058 GCA_002909625.1 Bambusicola thoracicus | reverse complement strand
TTTTTTTTTTTTTTTTTTTTTTTTTAGTGTGGTGCTGATTTTCTGATTTTTATTCTCCTCCTGGATAAAAGACCTTTGGCAAAATTTTCCTAACTTTTCTGTAAGTGGGTGTTATGCTTCAGTCCCTAAGAGTCTTTAAGGTTGGTTTAAGATTAGCAAAGTGGAAAAAGATAGCTTCCTGACAATGCATTTCCTTGACTACAACAGAGGCACTAAGAAGTGTAACTGGGGTGCTTAGCAAATCATCTAGTGAGCACTTGAACTATGAGTACTGTTCTGAAAGTAATACCTTCAATTATATTATATTGGCCCATGTTGTCACAGGTTGTCAGAGGTGGAAGATAATATGGATGTAGAGGATGAACCTTCCTACCAATATTCCATTACATGTTGTTGCTGTGCAATAGATGGTCTCACATGGAAGTGCATATGAAAAATAGCTGTTCCATTGAATTTCTCCATTTGGAAAAAATTGCGCCCATTGACATTCACTGACTTGCTGAAAGTTTACGGAGACTTAACAGTGGATGTTTGCACGGTGAGGTGATGGTGGGGGTGTTTCAGCATTGGCAACAGTGACAGTGGGTCACCTCCAGTGGTGCAGATTTTTGCGAGCGCTGCATGCTGGCTCTTGTTCACCACTGTAAAAAATGCATAGCTACTAGTGGTGAATATGTTGAAAAAAAATGCTTTGTAGCTGAGATTTTCTTCTGTCTGTCTTATTCTAATTGCAGTTTCCATGAAAATAAATAAGACATTTTTTTCAGAGCAATCTATATAATCATAATGTCATAAAGATTGTTTTGGAATTCTCAATTTATTATTATTTACTTATTATATTTATTTACTATTTATTGATGCTGGAATGGAAGTGAAATATATTAAAACTGTTTGTTTTTGTAATAGCAGCTCAGTGTTCTGACAAGATGCATTTCATCTTTATTCATTTTTTTTAGAATGCTATCAAGAGAGAATGTAAATAAAATATCTTTGCCATCACAGATTAAAAGCATACCTGGAAAATCTGGAAATCTGGAAATGCTTGAATATTTTCTTAAATAAGGAGGAAAATGTCAGTACTTGATTGGAACATCTGCTCATTTTTATCCCTGCTATCTCACAGAACTAGATAAACCACTGCCTTTCTTGTCTGTTGGTGACAGTATTAGGTGTAATGTAACCAACTTGGAAAAACATCCTGAGAAGAATGAAGAGTTCTCATTCTCTTATCCTCACTTTCTCTGCTATTCCATTTCCTACTTCTGTGAACCTTCGTTACACTCCGTTAAAGTAACAAACCATGTCACTCTCTGGAAAACCCCGGAAATTATGATTTAATTCACATAGATCAGGATCCTGAAAATATCCTCTGCTTTGGAAGTAGTGGACAATGTGTTTATGAGCATCTGCAGGAGTCATAGGCTGTAAGTGTCTAACTTCAGGAATCGTAAGAAAGTGATTCAGAACATGAATGGCTTCCAGCTAAAAAACACAAATTTTTAAGATAGTCCTATTACTTGTTTGCAGAAGAAATGTAAAATACATTACAAAAATGAAAACGAAAACAACCAAAAGATATATTAATAACATTTCTTTAACATTTTATTTTCTTATGGGTTACTCCAACTTTCCCTGATGAAAGTGATAGCAGAACATAATTTATGATCCCTCAGGCTCTATTCTAAATACTTCCACCATTATTCAAGACTTCTTAGGAGATACAATCATTTTATTTTTTTCTGAAAATGTGTACACTGTTTTTTTTAGCATGATCCTGCCATAGTCATCATAGCTGTATCATTTAGATTTGGACTGTCTACTCCTTGTAGGGTATGCATGCTTGGCTTGTGATGTGTTAGGGTTTTTTTTTAAGTTCTAGAATTTTATCTATTGGAGTATTACATCATCTCTTTTGTTTCATTGCAGTTGCTATTGCTTCTTTCACAGGCAGTCAATGAGGGCAAATAAAGTCAGTGAGGGGAACTTTCATTTCAGTCATTGCTAACCTGAAGGGAACTGATCATGCAATGATTCAGTGTAAAAAAAATAGAGACTTTTATTGTTGTTTCTGTAAAAATTACATGAACTTTTCCATTTCTGAGCCATACAATGAGATTTCAGATGACAGCTGCAAAATATCTAGATCCTTCTAGTATCAATTTTTCTTGACTGTTTAGTGCATGGACAATATATTTACTGAGAGAAATTAATTGCTAATAAAAATAGATGCAGTTCGGAGAAAAATATACATCTTGAAATATCTTCACGGAAAATTTCTAGAGGTCATTCAGTAGTTCTTTGTGTTTTGGGTATGTTACAATTGACTTAGCTGCAAAATAATCTCTCGGTGCTTCGGTACAAGCAGAGTTACTGAGAAGCCAAGAACAAGAGGAGATTTAAAGTATTTTCATTCATATTTGGATGAAGGCTTTGTATTTTCTTTTTTCTATTTTCTGAGGTACACCTACCCATATTTGATCAAAAACAAGTTAATCACACTGCAATGAAAATGCAGTTTATCCTCTTGTTAAGTCAACATTCTGACTGAAGCCAATAATTCTGTTGATATCCTTTCATTTCAGTCACTTTTCTAACTTTGCATTCCCTTGTTTGCCTTTTAAACTCTTATTCTAATTAAATTACTTACCTCCAAAGCTATTTGCTCTCATTTAAAGTGTTAAATCATATTAATCCTTTTGCATACAGCTTCATATCATGCCATTCCAGAAGCCAGCTTTTTGAGATTATTCAAGGCTTCTAATTCTTCTGTTTTCTGAATGCTATGCCATTAAACTCAGATGACATTGTAAGTACACTCAGAATGGTTGCATCTTAGCTGTCAAGACATTTACTTCTGCACAGAGCCAGACTAAAAAAGCACATAATTTTAAATACTTTTAAACCCTGTTATTATTATGAAATATATGACCTGAATTTGAGAAGTCTTGATTATCTGCTTATTTCAAACACCTGTCTCTGATGAATTTCAATTGATTTATTAATACTTCTATTTCTGTAACTCAAAACATTATTTTCAAAAAATCTGTTTCATTACTTTTGGAATAATGTTCTGCTTCATTTTTTTTCTGTGCTCCAGTAATATTTGATGCTATCTGAAATGTTAGTTTTATCTTTTTTTTTTTTTTTTTTTTTTACTACGTACTTACTACTATTTCATTTTCCACTTGCAAAGTAGGGTGTGTGTGTGTGTGTGTGTTTTTTAATGAATATAAGCAACTAACGAAATTATGTTACAAAACTAGTAATAATAAAATAAAATAAATAAACAATGCATTACTTGGAAGGCTGTTCTTAAGAGCTCAAAATTTGAAAGTATGCTTGATCTTCCAAGTCTCTAATGTATTTCATTCATAAAGAAAAGCAAAGAACATCAATAGCATTGATTTTCAGTCATCACCCCCGCTGTGTTACTCTTGCCATAGACACTAAAAAGGGGCTTTTTAGATATATAAAAATAAATGTTGGTTTTTTTTGTTTTGTTTTGGTTTGGTTTTTTTTCCAGGCATTACTTGATTTTATGAACAGATAAATTGCTTTGTTTGTGTAGGATGGGGAGGGCATAGAGACTTTCAGTTGCTAAGTCTCACTCTGCAGTCCCTTCTCACATCTTCTGTATCTTTGAACTCTAGCACCATATATTAGGAAAGTTGTTAGCCTTCCTTTAAGCCTTTAACTTTCTTTCTTTGCTATGATCCAGTCCTTCCACCACTGTCAATTTAAACATGTCATTTTTCTCCATAATTTGAAACATCTGATGATTTCTTTGGGCCAGCAATTTAAGTGCTATATAATGTTATAAAATCAGATGTGTCATTTAGGATGACAGCCTATGTGAAAGAATAGTTCAGGTCTGAATAAATTAAAATACTATGTAATCTCAGGAAAGAAATAACTGAACTTTATGATATGAAATTTCTTCTTTTAGAAGATGTTGTTAGTAATCTAATTATCTAATTAGACACAGATTATAATCAGTACTGCTTTTATGTTTTTAATAAGCTATATTGGGTTACAGGCTACTAAGTCCTAGTAGATTAGGCTGACAGAATTCTCTAGATATCCAATGCTATACTTAGAGCAGGGAATAACTGCAGTTACATGTAAATTCAAAGTTAGATTATGTTCAGGATCTTATAAAGCCAAATGTTAAGATCTCTAGCTATAGAGAGTCCATAAACTCAGTGGGCAACTTTTCCAATTGTTTGGCCACCCTTGTGATGAAAAAAAAAATGATTCTATCTAATTGGAATTTACCTTGTTCCAGCTTGTAGTCATTGTTCCATAACTTTTCATTGTGAACCTCAAAGAAGAATCTGGATGAACCTGCTCTGTATCATCAGAGAGTTGAAGTCAAGCTGAAATTTCAAATGACAATTATCAACAGATAAATTATATCAGATTTATGTCTAATCTGGTTTTAAGAACAGTTTATGTGAAAATAAAAATTAAGTTGCAATTTGAAATGAATGAAAACTTCCTCAAAATGTGGTATTGCCTTATTTTTTCTAAACCAAGTTCTGAGCTCCAGTAGCTTTAATATTTACTTCTTCACATGTTACAGGAGTTATTTCATGTAGTTTAAAGGGAAAATATGGATAAAATATAACACCTTCCCATGTTATTTCTCTCAGTTTCTAAAAGTTTCTCTGAACTGTCATGAAGTTAAAAATAGCACCACTTAAGCTTTCTTGACTACAAGTACTAAAAGAAGATATTAAGATTTGCTTTATGGTCACTGATATCTCACTTAGACTTCAAAGTTTTGTTGTAAAAAGAAACAAATGAAATTTGAATGAAATTAAATTCATTATCTTATTCTGATCTTAAGCACATTATACTGTGTGTTCAAAGTACATAGTTGCCTGGGTAGAAGAAATCATACATCTAAACATCCTAAAAAAAAATTTTAAAAAAGAGCAAAAAGAAACTAGAAAGAAGTGGGAACTGTAGCTGTACACCTTTATTTGCACCATTACTTAATAAGAAAGTGGTAGTCTGATTCTTCAGCTCATCTTACAATTGTCATTTGAAAGATAAAAGGAACATACGACACCCACAGTTTTTCCCAGCATAATATACTTTAATATGTTGTGCTGTGTACAATAAATCTAACAGCAATTTTCTAAATTAAGAAAGAATGAATCCTAAGTATAACTTGAATTAAAATCAATTTTCAGATACAATAGCATACTTCAAATAAAAGTGGATTCACTATCTTTTTAGTAAAAAACTGTAATGTTCCTGAGAAAGAAGATAATTTCTACAGCTAATACATGAATTTCTGTGAATTTAAGCAAGTAAATTTTACACTGATGTAAGAACTTTTCGATTGTATCAGAGTTCAATGTCTAGCCTAGAATTCTGTCAGTGCGCTTAAAGTTTGGAGTAAGAATATGAGGAAAAGACATGAAAACAAATTCATCTTTCCTCTGCTATTATGCCACAGCTTTTGGGATTCATCACATCAGAAGCATCCAGAGACGGAAGTTACATGTAGGCCATTGGTTTTGACACTTCCAACTGCCTTCATAAATTTCTTAGTAACTTTCTCAACGTTTTTTTTTTTTTTTTTTTAATTATGGACTTCCTGTTATACCATTACAATTATTCATTCAAGTTCTTTTCCCATTGTGTTGAAAAATATTGCTTTTTGTTTTATGCCTGCTACTTCAGAATTTCATTTTGGGATCACTAGCACTTATTCTAGATTTTCAGCCTTACTATTCTTTATTGTGTAGATTTGTTTGTATAAAATAGTACTATTGAAGAGTGAGAACAGGACCCTACAGTTATAGAGAGAAGGGCCTCACAGGAAGAAAAGGGAAAGTAGCTTTACAAAGTAGAGATGAGAGGCAAATAGAGATAGTTTAGGTAGAGAGTATTAGAAAACAACAAATTCCAAGCACTTTCACAGACACTAGGTCTGGAATAACAAGGAGGATGAAGGCCATAAAGATAAGGACTGGAGAGCAACTCGAAAACATTTGGCAGGGAGGTGATCAGATGTCTACAGGGCAAGCTGAAACCGGTTTGGAGGATGCCCCCACCCCCCTTCGGGGTCAGAAGTTTGCAGTGAGGAAGACTATGAGCCTTTGTGAGGAAGACTGTGAGCCTTCATCATGACGACCTACAAGGCATGCGCAAGGGGGGGAGAGACTGCATGCTGATGGGCTCTCAGGAATGTAATGAATATGTATCTAAATTCCTGTCAACTATTGATTATGTATTTGTTCAACCTATATCTATAGCACAATTTCTCCTGACGGTGTGCAAGTTAGGTGGAGTTATCCCCCTTGCACCAGGGCGTACGTCCGTCACCAATAAACACATACCTGCTCTATATCCTTCCTGGCTATAGGGTCTGATTTCCACACGTCACTATCGCTGCCTTCTCTAATTCTTTCCAACACGGAAAGTGTTTCATATCTATTATCATTTTATTATTTCTTTTTTACCTTTCTAGTTTATTGAAAACAAACAAACAAGCATGGTATAGCTAAGTTTTAAGATATATTTTGGTAATAACGTCTGTGATTAGGAGTACAGGAAAGCATACTTTTAGAAAAGAAAGTATGATTATTTTTTCACTTCTATAACTTTCACAAAGATGCAACTCCAGTGAATTACAATAACTATTCCTTGTTAACAGAGCTGATAAGAAGAATCAGAAACACAGTATTTATAATGACAATGCTTAATTGTGGTACTTCCTGCTCTGTTCTCTTTTAGAATTCCAGGGTATTTCTCTAGTGAAGAGAACATACATGCATCCTTCAGTACAGATGAATGCTAAAGGAAAGGCAGTCATATCTTTTCCAATTGAAGTATTTCTTACAACTAATTTTAATTTCAGAGATTTTCACAGGACTAAAATGATTTCTTTTTTTCTTTTTAACAATCTGCAAGATTTACAACTTAAAATTAATTTCAGCACCAGCTACAGGGACTTCAAGCGTAGGAAAAAAAATACTTGAGTTTGTAAACAAAGAAGCAAGTGTCTATTCATTTTGCAGTCAGAAATTCTTGTAACATTAAAAGCTTTCTTTGTTTCCAAATTTGCATAAATATATTTAGAAATATTTTTGCTGAACAATGGTGTTAAAATACAAGAGCGAAGAATTTAAAGCACTTAACTCTCTCTTATTTTGCACCAATTTTATACAATAGAAAGACATGTTTGTTATTTTTCAAAGTATGAAACCTTTCCTCTCTGAAAGATTCAAAAGACTTGAAAATATAAATTTGGATCCAGACATTAGATACTTCTGATATAACTCAAAAAACAGTCAACAATATAACAATAACTGTAGAAAAGACATTTTTGGTTGAGTACGTCAGGACTAATTTCAAAAAATATCCTGGATCTATTGTTACAGACCTCTCATTCAGTATGAGTAGTATTCAGTACTCTTATAAAAATACATTTTTTTAAATATGACAATTAAAAATTAATTAAAAATGTAAAAGAAAAAATAAGCTATGAAGATTTCATTTTGAATACCTAAATAAAAAAAAAAAAAAAAAAAAAAAAAAGAATAAATGTAGCTTTACTGGTTTTCTGCTGCACTTCAGATTTAAGTCAGCTGTGATAAAATCTTTAGTCGAACAGTAGGATCATGTCTACTAGCTGTACACAGCTGCTGATTGTACATCTACTTCCTATTAAACCGACTGTGGGTATGGAATCTGCATTCTGCTGGAACTGATCACTTTTCTTCAAGTTTTAGGATGTCAGGTTAACACTTCAGGGAAGAGCTAGTGTCTTCATTCTAATTCTATTGAGAGATAACTACTTTTCAATTCTGCACATCATATTGAGAGTGGACAAGAAAAAATCAGGTTGCAGGAGTTGACAATTCTTAAGCAGTTTTCAGTGAAACTATTAAGAGAAAACATGCCTGTGTGACAGGACTGAGGAGCAGAACATAGCAAATATGTGAACTTCTTAGCTTTTCCCTATTTATTCTTTTATTGCTTAGTTCATCTGCTGGAACACAAGGGACATTGTCATAATCACGTAATTGTAATCATATGACATCTCAAGCAGAAAAAGACTATTTTCTTCAGTAATTACCATCCCCTAATCTACAGACAGAATGCTGTTTTTTAATACTATCTGGTTCTTTAATTGAAAATGTAACATAGCTTCACTTATATAGAGGTCTATTTGTACATTCAGTGAAACCAATAAGGTTTCCAAGAAGACCAATATTATATCAGTCCTGAAATAGTTAGCAATTGCATATATCTTAGAACTTAAAGAGCTTCATTTTATGGATTTGCGTGTATAGCTCACCAATGCGGTACTGACAAATAAGAGTCTAAAACTATACCAACATTCTATTATCAAAAAGTCCCCAACTTTGTACAGTGCAATTGAATAAAAAATTTACAGCTCAGGTGTGTCTCTAGTTAGAGCACAGAGATCAGCCAAAATAAATATTTGATATATGACTTCTCTGCATTTGAAAATTATTTTAACAGCATTTGAAAATTGTTTTTCTAAATATGTGGATGGTTAAAAAAATGTTTGAGGGGTGGCTTAACAATGTGCATATTTGATAATATGTAAAATGCTTCTCATTAAAACCAATTAGGACATTATTTACTAGGTGTATCTTATTTCCTAAAAAGTGCAAAAGATTTATTCAACATCCATACTTAATATAAACAAAATAATAAGGCTACAAGGAGAAAACAAACAAACAAACAAAAAAAAACAAAAAAACAAACAGAAAACAAAACAAAACAAAAACACCTACCACACCATATTTAGATTTTGGAAATGATCCCACTTCTGTGAAGCTTATACCAAGTCATATCAGGAGTACACTAGTAAAGGGAATAATAGTATTCATTTGAAATGCATTAAACTAAGAACTCACTTTGCTGAAATTTCCCATGCTCGATTCCTTTTCATATGTAAACAAGAATATCCTAAAATTATTTGAAGATTAGTGGATCCTAGATCTGTCCATTTTTTAGGAAATATTCACAGAAATTCTGCATTGTTGAATATAAAATGCCATGTGTAAGGATTCTGTAAAATACAATATTAAGCAAACACAGGAGAAACTTATTATGCAGATAGCCTAAAAGATGTTTCAGTGATTTGCGTTAGATATTTGAAAATGTTTGAACTAAACTCTAGAGCTGCATCAGTTGAAGGTTTGAATCACTTTAAATTTGATTTAAAAATGCAGTTTAGTCTGTATTTTCTTTGTGTTGTTTGTGTTTGCTTTTTGCACAGCAAACACCAGGCAACAATTGTTTTCTGTGAAAATATTACTTTAATGCTGGCTTTACACATTCATGTTCTACATATTTCCTTGAAGAAAGCAAATAAATTTTATTCCAAAGAAATTGCTTCTGTGATAATGTAAAAATACACTGTTTGTTGTTTCAAAACACAACTGAATCCAGTAATGAGTTTTATCTTTTACTCACAGTCTGAATGTCAACTGCAAAAGGTGTTGTGGTATTTTCTTAAACCTTTCAATGTTTTTCACATGTGCTTCTGTTGCACTAATGATAGAAATCTTGAAAAGAATTATGATCTAATAGTGAAAGGAAAAGAGGGAAAGGTTTTAAACTGAAAGAGAGGATATTTAGATTAGATGTTAGGAGCAAGTTCTTTACTCAGAGAGTTGTGAGGCACTGGCAAGGCTGCCCAAAGAAGTTGTGGATGCCCATCCCTGGAGGTGCTCAACGGCATGTTGGATAGGGTCTTGGGCAGCCTGGTCTGTTGAGTGGCAACTCTGCCCATGACAGGGGGGTTGAAACTAGATGATCTTTAAGGTCCCTTCCAGTGCAAACCATTCTGTTGTTCTATGATGTCTCTGATTCTATGAATGAAAACACTGGAGTATCGTAAGAATTGAAAACTCTTTACCTGCAGTTTGGTCATGTTGTCTTTAGCTGAGGAACAAATTTTTCTCAGTTAAAATTCATATTTCAACAATGGTATCCCCAGGCAGCCTCTTTCCTTCCCAGTTTATGCAGATTTTTTATCCAGGCAAAAACTACACATGACACATATATTTGTGTATCAATATAAAATACTGTGATGCTGATAACTTACTTTTTACATTGTGGCTTCTATTGACAATGTAATGAGAATTTGGGAATTAGATGGGATAGGAACTTGAAAATAACTGAGATTGGATTTTTTAGAGCATCTTTGCAGCAGACTAGAGAAAGTTTCAGAAGAGCAGTTTCCCATTTACTTTTGTCAAAGTGACCAGGGCAACAGTTCTTCCCCCACACTCTATTTACCTGCCTTCTTGATCTCATTCTTCCTGTTTTTTTTTTTTTTTTTTTTTTTTTGTGTGTGTGTTGAAACTGTGTTATTTCTTTTCGTTTCTTCTCTATCAGTATTTTTTTTTTTCTTCTAATAAATAATTTGTGTTCCATAAAGTCCTTTCCTTAAAGTGGATCTCTTCTGTGCAGGCTCTCCCTAGATGCTTTAATACTCCCTTCTATCCTCATTTTCACTGTTGCCTTAGTACTTTGTCTTTCTCCACTCACTCCTTCCTTTAGTACAATAAACATTGCTACTTTTTTCAGTACTGCAATCTTAATTTCTGCATTTGGTCTCTGTTCATCTCTGATAAAGACTCCCTGTACAGGAAAATCTGGGAATGTTTATCTCTTGTTACTCTAAAAATGAAGAAACATCCTCATGTTGGTGCAGCTCAGACTATGCAGCTGAAAAAGCTCTCCTCTGTCTCCCTTCTCAGCTTTCAGAGGAAACACTCACTTCATTCCTCTTGCAAGCACTGGCTTTCTACTCTCTCCTCAACTTGTTTCAACAGTAAATTCTTTAATGTCTTTTAGAGGCAGCAGCTCAAATGTACTTTGTCACAGTAGTAGACAGTGTATATTACAACTGATTAGAAAATAAGTGTATTCTATTGTTCAGATCATACTAAAGTGGCCTCCTATAAAAGATCGTGTTATTGAAGAAGACTGAAGATTGTTAGAAATACTTTTAGTTATTTTGCACTTAATACCTATCTATCATGTTGCATAGACATGTATTGTAAGCATGACGTTGAAAGGCACAGAGGTTACACTTGTAATGAACCTGACAGACACCGAAAGCAGTGTCAGTCAGTAGCCTACCTTAAAGTGTTCAAATGTAGGGACTTCAATATATTCTGAAAAGAAGGTAGAAAATTTGTAGAAGTTCAGCTGCTATCAATGCATTAATAATCTCTCTTGAATTATGGGAACTACTGCCCGCTAATGCTTGTTTTATATTCCACTCAGATGAAAGTGTCTTAGGAAGTCTTCTGATGTTGAGAAGATAAAAATTTTGTGATGAATATAAATCAAATATAACAAAAAAAACCAAAACAATTATAGTCTACACACAGTACAGCAACAACAAAAATTAATGAACCCTGCTTATAGTCTTGATAAATAGAATGCAGAATGATCTTATAGGTTCATATTTCATTCTTCCATTCCTTTCATTTTTTCTGATACTTACCTTCATGCTTTCTGGTATTTTGATTAATCATTGTATCTAGAACAAGAATTCTGTCCAAAATAGCTTCTAAATTTCTACTTGTCCTGTGTTTATAAATTTATAAAGAATAACACACATTGTATCTTTCAACTAAGAAACCAGGCCAACTTCCTGAGGCAGCATGAAACTGTGAAACAGCATACTGAAACTGAATGATAGCTGTTCATGAAAGTAAGGGCATAATAAGCTTTAAAAGCTTGTTTAAGGAAAATAAGAAAATATCAGTAAAGGAGTATATTTTTCTGAATGATTTTCACAGATACTACACAACTTGTTATTTTCCAATTTTGAAAGGAAACACTTTTTTAACTTCTACAGTTTTCCAGCTTGAAAACATATATAGCTATGATGCTTTTGAAATACCTTGCAGAACCTGCTAATGTTGTGAAGAATACCACATTTTAACAGCAAACATTTGCTCCACACTTTCAATTTAAACAAGTATTGTCACAGAATAAGAGTGCTTGTAGAGCATCTGCAAAACATCATGTCAGCATAGGCTAGGCATTGTTTGGTTTTGGAAGTTGCAACAAGGCATCTGTATTGTATGTTTTGCAGTTGAAACAGATGCATCATGGTGATAATCATAAAGAATTAAATTCATCTGGTCTAGTTACTGAAAGAATTTGTAGCTTCACTCTCTAATTCCTTTTACCTGATCTATAAATGCTATACTTTTTTTTTTTTTTTTTTTTCCTATTGCTGTTAAATCTAGGGATCTGACAATACCATTGACAAAATCCTAGTGTAACAAGCTTCTATGCTTATTAACTGAAATAAGGCAGAAACTATTCATAACATCTCTGCTTATTCATTATACATAGAGCATAGAACCACAAGCTAGATCTTAAAGCTGAACCAGTAAGCTTTGGGACTGAATAACTACATTTCATACCCCACTGACCCAGCTAATTAGACTACATGTGTTGCCAGACTAATATATCAGAGTTAAGAGAGTTAAACTGCTATCAGAAACAGAGTTAATTCTCCATGGAGCTGGGTTGTGACAGGTATTTCAGCATGCCCACCTTACACTACAAAAGTTTGGATTATAGGACTATGTTTATTCTATAAAAAGATAAAGTCTCACTTATTCTGACTAGTTTTGTCAGGCTATTATGAAAAGACCTGCTCTATTGTTACAGGAGGCCTCTGTCTTCATGGTTGATGAAGGCCTGAGATTTTGAGCTAATGGAGGTGTTTTCACATACCCTTGAATAAAACACCTCAGTCTAGGGAAAAATGCAAAAGTCCTCTGGCAAAGGATTATCAGTCTTGACACACCGGGCCTGTGGATCTCTGTGATCCTACTTTGTGAAGATAATTGGTACTACTGTGTTCATGTTGTCTGGTCGAGATGGGTGCATCAGGTGTTCTCTAAGAACCATTTGCAGGTGGATCCCTACAGGAATTTGCCAGAGTGATGCCAGATTTCTAGAACTCTTCACATGTGGGAAAACAAACACCTAGTTGACAAACTATTAGGAACAGTTTGGAGCTTCTAATGGACCTTGTGTTCTCCAAGGCATAAACTTGAAACCGTGCTGTAGAATTTATAGGTTTCCAAAATCTAGTTCTAACTGAAGTTCTTGATCAAAACGTTATGAAAAATGTTTATCAGATATATGTAAAAAAAGATTTACACATACGGGCATATCAAGCAAAAACTGAAATGTTGATCTAATCTCATTCATTCTTCTGCAAGTAGAGGTTTGTATATTGGCATCTTTACTCTGTGCTGGGGAGGCCTCACCTTGAGTACTGCGTCCAGATCTGGAGTCCTCAGTACAGGAGAGACATAGACCTGTTGGAGTGTGTCTGGAGAAAGACCACAAAAATGATCCAAGGAATGGAACACTTCCCCTTTGAGGACAGGCTCAGAGAGCTGGAGTTGTTCAGCCTGGAAAGAGAATGCTGCAAGATGACCTGATAACTGCCATGCAGTTCCTATAAGGGAGCTACAGGAAAGAAGGGGACAGACTCTTTAGCAAGATCTGTGATGATAGAATAAGGGGAAATGGCTTCAAGCATGAAGAGGGTAGATCTAGGTTAGATTTAAGGAAAATAATCTTTTACGGTAAGGTACTGGAACAAGTTGCCCAGTGATGTGGTGGATGCCCCATCCCTGGAGACATTCAAGGCAAGGTTGGGGCAGGCCCTGTGCAATCTGATCTATCTGTGGTGTCACTGTTCATTGCAGGGGAGTTGGACTAGATAGCCTTCAGATGTCCTTTCCAATTCTGAGGATTCTATGATTCTATGAATGTTAAAAACAACTGACAAATTTTGTGTTAAAAACAATCACTTTTTACATGTCAAAATACTATCAGAGGGTTTATACTGGTCAGGAGGGGAAATTAGTATCTCATTTTGTATATTGAGAATAGTCTACGTCATAACAGAATTGTGAGAGTTTAGTATAGCAGATTTCTATGGAAATGAACTTAAAATTGGTCGGAAGGCCTGTGAAACAGTTTTTCTCATGCTTCTGTGAGCAGCAGAAATTCAGAAAGCCTTTTTGAGCGTGACTATTATTATAGGCCAATGTGAGTACTTTAAATTTGCAAAACAACAATCATTTATTTGTGGATGAAATAATTGAATCATAGAATTGCTTGAGTTGGAAGTGACCTCTGGAGATCATTTTGTATAACTCCCTTGCTAAAGCAGGTTCCCTACAGCAGGTTGCGCAGGAAAACATCTTGGAGGGTGTCATGGTTTTATGATTTTTTTTTTTGAATTTTTGAATTTCTCCAGAGAAGGAAACTCCACAGTACCTTGGGCACTGTTCCAGTGCTCTGCCACTCTCAAAGTAAGGAAGGTTTTCCTTGAGTTTGTATGCAACTTCCCATGTTCCTGTTTGTGCAACAAAAATTAATATTATCCTGGAGAAGATAAGATTCTGGAGAGGCCTGAGAGAAATTCCTAATAAAGTCATTTAATGATAGAACACATGATAAAGGATTTAACCTGAAACAGAGTAGTTTTAGATTAGATATAAGGATGAAATTTTTCACTATGAGGATGGTGAGGCAGTGGAAGAGGTGGGAGAAGCTGTGGATTCACTAAAACTGGTAGAGTTTAGGTTCGGATTGGATGGGGATTCAAGCTGCCCGTTCTAGTAGGTGATATCTCTGCCCCGACAAGTGGGTGGAACTAGATAATTTTTAAGTTTCATTTCAACCCAACCCATTGTATGATTCCATGATTCTACAAAGCTTGTACTCTTGTGAAAAGCACCCCTTCAGAGTACTTACATAGGTGAAAACTTAGTGTAATCTCTAATAAATATAAGGTACAAAAATAACATCAGATATTTCTATAATCTAAATCCTAAATATATATAAATCCTAAATATAATCTAAATTCTAAATCCAGAGAGATTTAGAAATTTTATTTACTCTCCAACAATTACAATATGCAACTAAAAACAGCTATTAAAAAAATCAAACAAAACATTTATGAAGTTTCAACTTTTTTTTTTTTTTTTTCCCTAAAATAATCCAGAAAAGATTTTTGAAGACTGCAGGGAGCCAACACCAAAATGTTATGAAAAAGGTTCTGAAAGTCATATGTTTTAGCTCCACCACAGACTCATCTACTCAGACAACAAGCTAGGAAAAGCACTTGAAGCCTGGATAATTTATGCAGGTCAGTGCTAGACAGAATGGGGAAGGAGAGTTTTAGCTAACAGGATTATTGCTAATGAGCTCATTATGCAGATCTTTCCCTTTGCAGAAACTGCTCTGGATTCTTGAAATTCTCAGGTACATATGCATCCATGTATTTTTCTACACACATACACAAGCACAGAAAGAGAGAGACACAAAGAGAGTTGGTCTCTATTCTTACAAATTATGTGCCTGATTATTTTAGGTCATGTGCTTAAACACTTTAACTTCTTCATGCTTGAACACCATCTTTATTTCTTTTTCTTTGATCAAAAGATAATAATGTCCTTCTATTTTTATTTTTAGTGATGACAGTGAAAACTGTGATACATCTTTAACTTATATACAGGATATCAAAGTCTCCATTAAGCCTGGCTATTTAGTTATAAAGGAACAACCTAGTAACTGATATACTATCTGCTGGGAATAGTTTTACCAAACTTAATTAAAAAAAATAATTTACATAAACATATATCCTTTCTTCGCCATTCTATTTGAGAGCTGAAAGTCTGAAGGGACAAATTTTCCTTCAGAAGGTCTTCAGTAGGCTAACCCCATTGGATACACAGGCAAAATGTGCATTTACTGATGGAGTAATGGTTCAGTAAGTAAAACAGACTAGATAGATCCCAGCCCCCTGTGGCTGCTGAAATGCCTCTTCAACCAGCAGGTGATCCTGCAGCAACAGTGGCTTCTACTCTGCTGTTTACACTGAGCAGTTCCAATTAAGGAGGAGGATTATCCCCTGCATGGAAGCTGGCAATGGCTCTAATGTCAGAAACATCAGGCTGGTCACAGAAAAAAAATAAATAAATAAAAAATTGTGACGATCAAAAGCACTGGCCTGATTGTACTCCAGCCAAGAAAAAGAGAATGGCATTCTAGGGTAACTAGTACAACTGCCTCTGACTGCAGGTGGCTGGCATGGGAAATAGTTGGCAGGTCTTTTATATACACAGGTTGCTCTGAATGTAATGCCTCCTATTTATTTACTTGGAAGCTGCAACAGATACAAATAGCACAATGACATTACTTGGTAGAGCAAATTCCCAGCTACAAAAGAGTATTTTTCAACATAATCACCACTGTTAGCTATGTATTTTCGCCAGTGCTGAATAAGAGACATCATGTCACACTTGTAAATATCTGCATGGCCAACAGGAACATGGCTTGTGTTTCACGTCAGTGTCACCACTGTTGAAACGCACCACCCACTGCCTCATTGTGCTCACATCCACTGTTTCATTTCCATAAACATTCAGCAAGCATCAGTGAATACCAATGGGTGCCAATTTTTCCACATGATAGAATTCACTGACACATCTTTGCTTCATATGCATTTCCATGTCAGATACCACTTTGTCAGACTGTCCCTCTGCTACCATCTGTTTCATGGCAACAGAATTGAACAGAATATTAGTGGGAAGGTTCAACCTCTACTGCCATACCATCAATATCCCCCCACTGAAATCACGAGCCAGCATAAACTAGGAGGCATTACTTTCAAAGCAGCCCTAATAAATATGTCCCTACACATGATGATTTGCCCAATCTCTCTATTTACTTAGCTGGAGTGAACCATAGTACAACAAACACCAGTCATTTTACTTGATTTGAAATACTCAATTAAGATACCCGCCCATTCCTAAATATTTGTCTAAATTAATAATGAAAAGAGAGGTTCTTCAGAGAAAGTTAGATGCCTTGGTGTCTAAAACTGTTACAGTGAAACCAGGCCTAACTATATCGCTGTTACTAAGATAAAGTTATTGATCTACTATGTTATTAACTTGGTTTTGCGGGAATCATAGAAAGATACATAAAATGCATGAACTACAGACAAATAGAAAAGCATAGTTTTTCAAATTTTGCAGAGGTAATCTATAGAGTTTATTAAGCTTGAAAAATATTTTTCTAATTTTCTGATTATTACTTTTTTTTCAACTGTTATGTGGGGAAACAGAATGAGCCAGAAGCCTTGTTGTGTCATTCCATGTAACTTCATTTGAAATGCCATAGAATATCTCAGAAATCCAATCAAATTGGAAAATTCAGGAAGGATATTGAAAGGCATGTTGCTTGGGAGACACAACTGAAAGTCAGGTATCTGAAATGATGCTAGACACCTATTTATCTAACTAACCCAATCCTACTTCTGTGTTGTGATTTAACCCAACAGGTAGCTAAAGACCACGCAGTCTTTCACTTGCTCTGCTCCTCCCAATGGCATGGGAGAGAGAAATGGAAAAAAAAAAAAAAAAAAAAAAAAAAGTAGAATTCATGAGTTGAGGTACAAACTGTTTGCTGAAACAGAAGAGAGAGAAGTAATGTTGATGATAATAATATGTGTTTATAAAACAAGTGATGCACAAAGGAATTGCTCACCACCTGCCAACTGATGTCCAGCCAGCCCCTGCGCAGTGGTAGCACCTCCAGCAAACTTCCTTCTGTTTTACGATTTTTTCATACAATGTCATATGGCACAGAAAATTGATTTGGCCAATTTGGGTCTGCTGTCCTGGTTCTGTTCCCTTCCAGATCCCTGTGCCCCCCCAGTCCTCTTGCTGGCTGGACAATACAGGAAGCTGAAAAACTGAAATGTCTTTGGCCTCTGTACGAAACTGCTAAGTAACAACTAAAACATCAATGTGTTATCAACCGTACTTTTCTCCTAAATCCAAAACATAACATCAGACCAGACACCATGAAGAAAATCAGCACTGTCACAGCTGAAACCAGAAAACCCTGGTACATGTGCATAGGCTATCAATAGATAAATATTTCATCTCTTACTAATGAAAAGAATGCAATCTTAACAGAACTACAGCATCTGAACTTCAGGTAATTTACCTAGAAGCCCATTACATGAAACATTGTGAATTCAAGTTTTCATGGACATAAACACTTGTGTATATCTATAAACATATATAGAGACAGATGTAGATGTCTGAGTTTATTCTTTCAGGGTTCTCACTGCTGAACTGTAGCAGGAAGTCCTTCCTGTTCTGCATAGCACAGACAAAACTCTATTTCCCAAAAGAATTTAAGTGATAAGGGTCCTAGACAAATTCTTGTTCTCTGATCAGTTCCCAGATTGCCACAGTTCAGGTAGTCTTGTTAACCAAATTAATTTTCAGTCAAGAGTTAAACAAACATCAGACAACTGAAAAGCCAGAACTTGTATTTCTGAGAGCGTTAAAAGGAAGCTTCTAATAAGAAGCCTGATCCTATCTACAAAATTTTACAATTCAGTCTTCAGATGTCACTAATCACAGCTCCAAATATCTGATGATTTCTATTCATAAAAAGCATGCAGAAGATGCACACTGACATGCATAGACATAGTTGTCTATATGTATATATTTATGTAAATAAACTCTGAAAGCAATTTGAAACTTGGTTCCACTACTCCCTAAGCCTCATTTAAGGGCTGGCTGCCACCAAAGAAGAGCTTCTATGTGGAGATCCTTTTTTTTTTTTTTTTTTTTTTTTTAGTTCAGTGAGCCCTGGTCTTTGGGATGGGTATGCAAAGTTGTTCTTTCTTTAACTGCATTGTAATCATCACCCCTTTTTTTTGGTAATTTAGAACTAACTGGTTATGTTACGGCTTTTCCCTACATCAGCAAAAGTGGATGGAGCTGCATGTTTTTTGTCTGGCTCACAACTGATATACTTGTGGCTGAAATTTGTGTCTCTTACATGCTTATTGTAATAGAATATATCCACAGAGAATTTCTGAAAATGAAATTAAACAAATAACAAGAAGTTGAGAATATCTCCACCTTGAGGAGCTTCTTTGCAGACTGCAAAAAAGAACCTTACTTCGTAGCATAGACCAAAGTTATGGATTATATGGGAAGAAAAAACAATTACGGAGATGTATTTCTAGTTTGCTTTTCACAGGATGGCAGTGTCTACTGTGAGAGAGCTGCAATGATATAGTACACAGATGACTTTCTTTGGAAATAAGGAAGGCTATTTTAGTGTCAGGTTGGAAAACTTAAAAGTAGTTTGTAGAATTGTTCAAATATAGTCTCTCTAAAAGCGGGCACAGCAATTGTTGGAACTGCCACCTATTGCTCTTTAAAATACTTTTAAAAATTATTCATTTTTCCTTTTTAATGTTTATTAGCTGATCAGTACTGGTAACAGATTATCAGTGTTAAATGATGTGGAACTATTATGTTGATTACATAAGAAATACCTGATCGCATGGGTAGGTGATAGTCTAACAACTTCTTAAAAAACATTGCCCATCTCAGTAGTATTTAAGTGACATTAGCTCCTAAATTCCTACCAAAACTATGAGCAGTGGAAGCACTCCAGGCAAATAGGCTATTTTAAATTTTGCATTGAAAATAATTAAACTTGCATGAGACTTTGGAGTTTTAACCTGTGTTGTGTGTGTGTGTGTGTGTGAAATAGCTTTTTATCCCTAATGTGGTCCTAAATATAGTTATATGTTTTATGAATACATTCCAGTTTTAGGTGTTGAAATGTCAAATGTTTGATTACATTAGAAATATATTTTGCTTTATGTAACAAAAATCTATTCAAAACAGTCTATGTATATTATGCTTGTGCTTCTCTTTCATATGAACAAATCTACTTTTAAGGGTAAATGGATTTATGATTCTGTAACTCAATCTGTTGATTTACATACATACCATAAATTTATATGGCTGCCAAATGATTCATTATAGGTGATATTATCTACATTAAATATTAAAACAGATACTGTTAGAATTGTGTTTCAGTATTCTTAACTGAAAAAGAAAATATACTGTAAGTGAAAAAAAGCAAACATTCACAGGTAAGTCCTATTATGTGAGTTATTCTATGAAACTCCAGAGGGCTAATGGTCATATGTAATTAAGCATGTGTATTTGCAATTAAAAAATCCTGCCTTTAAATATGAGGGACATGTCATTATGGTTAGTCTGACACTGGAAATATCTTCATTTCCCTAATTAATCAAACTTCCCTACTGGACATTAAAGGATAGCACTCTGAAGGAAGAAGTAGATGGTGCAGAAGGCAAAGTGGTATGTGGGATTACTCAATTCCATTTTACAAAGTAGTGTGTGTGTGTAGAAATACCAGTCTGGTCTGATAGTTTGTAACCATAGCAACTGCTTCAGAAGCCAGAGGTGGAAACAGAATATTAGGGGTCTCCTTTGTTCAGGCCTTTGCAGTGGAAAATGAGCAAAAGGAAAAAGAAAAGCTGCCCACACTTTTCTTGTCCCAAAAAGCTAACAATATAAACTTGAAAAGTTATACTCTGCCATCCTCCTCTACTGAAACATTAAAATGTTGCAACTTTCTTATTTTAAAGACAAATTCTAAAGTAATTGAAATATTCAAGTGGAGGGCATAAGATTAGAAGTGTAGAAGAGTCTTCATTGAAGTGCTTAATTACACCAAGGATTTATTCATAAGGAATGTGTTTTTTTCCCATCTTAAATCTATTTAGCCAATTTAATTGTAAAGAATCCTTTTTTTTTTTTTTTTTTTCAGCCACAAGATACAAATGATGATAGTGTTTTTTATTTTCTTGTAAAAAGGGCAGCCTTCAAAATTAAAATGAGTACTGCAATGTGCTTTCTTCTTGTGTGCCAAGTCCTATCCTTCAAATGTTTCGAGGAATATACTTAAGGGAATTGCTTCTAATAAGAAAATCTGAATTTGTGATCATTTATTCCTTCAGTTTATTTTATTGCATACATTGATTTTTCTGTTTGAAAGTGTTGTGGATCAAAGAATAACTTTGTTAACAAATCTTTTGCAGTGTTCATAGAAAAGTTGTATACTATTCCTAACAGTTCTATGTGATGCTACTGGGTTGTTCAACCAGCCAAAGCATATAGAACTTAATAATTACAGAATCACAGACACCTTGAGGTTGGAAGGAACCTCTGGAAGTCCTCTTATCCAACCTCCTGCTTAAGCTGGATCACCCAGAGTAGGTTGTCTAGGACTGTATCCAGCCAAGATTTGATGGTCCCCAAGGATGGTGACTCCACAACCTTCCTGAGTAACAATTTCCAGTATCCCACCACCCTCACAATAAAAATACTTCCTGTTTGGATGGAACTGCATGTGTTTCATTTTGTGCTCATTGCATAATGTTCTCTTTCTTTCAAGCAGACTTTGTGCCACTCATCATAACCCTCTGAGCCTCGTAGTTTAAACAGTCTGCTTCACTGCAAATTTATCTGACCTGCTCTTCCTGTTTGTCTATGAGAATGCTATGAAATAGTGCACTAAACTCTACTGAAGTAGAGGTAAACAATATCCACTGAATATCTATGAAATAGAGGTAATATTTTACAGTGCATTAAATAGAACTATACAATCTGCAGTTTTTTATTTACATGAGTTTAATAAATAATTTCATTATTTAATGGATAACTTGCATGTACTTTAATAGTGTGAATTAAATGTATTTTAACTTATGTTAGTATTTACAGAGCATCATAAAAACTTTGTTTGAATTTTCATCAAGATGGAACTCGCCATTCAGGATGTAAAGAAGTACTTGAACTCTGTACTTCAGGTTCAACTACTTAAAATGTCGATTACTGCCTAAAAAATGCAGATATGGATACACATTATACGCAGACAAAAAGCTTAATGCAAACAACTGTAATACATCACACTTTACAACTGCTGCTGTTGGGACTTCTTAGAACTTGAAATTTCTAATAAAGCCCATACAGAAACCTGAAATTATTTTGGTGGGAGTTTGGCTCTACTTCTATGCAAGCATAAATGTGATCTATCAGTGTAGAATTTTCACATTGTTTTTTGCCAATTTTTTTTTTTTTTTTTTT
>PPHD01008186.1:2913-22060 GCA_002909625.1 Bambusicola thoracicus | reverse complement strand
GAGTAAGGCAGCGTATGCCAGCAGGGCTTTCTATTTCCACACAAAGAGCAAATACGTATTTTGTTCAAAATACAGTTCACAAAACACATCCCTGGCATACACTAAACCATTTACACTGTATTACCTACAAAGAGTTTTGTCTTCTACTACTGTTTGTTAGAGATGTGTAACAACTGACCTTGTGCCACTGCAATGATTCTGAATCCTGGAGAAAGCATCATACCAACTCTTGATACATTATTTGCAACATTACAAGAAATTTGATATTTAATTTCACTAAGCAATTACCGAGTTACAAACCCAGTGATTTTCCAATTCAGAAATTATACAGAGAAATTAAAGCATCCCAAATAGCCCATGCTGACAGCACTTTGCTTGAAATAACCTTTATCAAGAGAATTTTCCCCACAAAAAAAAAAATATAGATACAATACCTGAAGAAGATCACTGAGGTCCAGTAACATGTCTGTGAAGAAGTCAAGGAATATAAACACTGGTTGAATGCGACTGTTTCTAAATTTCATTAGCAAGACAAAAAATGAAGGAACGACCCCGAGTTAAACTGCAGCACAAAGTAAATACTGGGATGCAACACTTCTGCTCACAGCACAGCCAGCACCCGGCTAACAGTTCTGCGCCCCAGAAACTCCTGCCAGCACTCACTGCTGCAGCCACTGCAGAAGCTGCTGATGTAAAGTGGTGGTCTGAAAGAAAAAAGACAACACCTTGTGCGATTTGCAACTACTCACCGTATCTCGCAGCCTAGGGAGAGCACAGTAACAACAAATAACAACACTGTAAAGAGATAAGGAAAGTGTGAAAGTATTATAAGAAGGTAAAACATCAATTCATTTCCTATGCTAGCTTACAAGTCCAGGACCCTCTCATGAGGTTCAACATAGCCCAGAGCAGGATCTTGCACTTGAGTCACAGCAACCCCCACTAGCAATACAAAATGGGGGGTGGCAAGCTGGACATGAGCCAGCAATGTGCCCTCACAGCCCAGAAAGCCAACCGTATCCGGGGCTGCATCAAGGGAAGCGTGGTCAGCAGGTCAGGGAGAGAGGTGATCCTGCACCTCTGCTCTGTGCTGGTAAGACCTCATCTGAAGAACTGTGTCCAGATGTGGAGTCCTCAGTACAGCAGGTCCATACCTCTCCTGGAGTGCATCCAGAGGGCCACAAAAATGCTCCAAGGGATGGAACACCTCCCTACGAGGACAGACTGAGAGAGCTGGGGCTGTTCAGCCTGGAGAAGAGAAGGCTCTGAGGTGACCTAAGAGTGGAATCCAAAGGAGGGCTGTAGGAAAGGAGGGCTGTAGGAAAGAAGGGGACAGACTCCTTAGCAGAGTCTGCTGTGACAGGACAAGGGGAAATCATTTCAAACTAAAAGAGGGAGATTTAGACTGGACATAGGGAAGACGTTTTGGGTTTCTTTTTGTTTTGTTGTTTGTTTGTTTTTTACATAAGGGTGTTGCAGCACTGGTACAGGTTACCCAGAGAGGTGGTGGATGCCATGTCCTTGGAGACATTCAAGGTCAGGCTGGATGGGGCTCTGAACACCTGATGGAGCTGTGGGTGCCCCTGTTCACTGCAGGGGGTTGGATCACAGGACTTTTGAAGGATCCTTCCAACTCAAAAGGATTTGGTCATTCTATTTTCATATTCATCATCACCCAGTACTCAACTACAGGATCAGGTCATCAGCTACTGCTCCTTACAGACACACCTGGGACTCACAATAGTTCAAAGGAGCCAAAACTACCTTAAGCTTCCATCAGATTTTACTGAAAGCAAGCATGTTTTTTAAACATATTGTCTTCAGTCCTAAGAAGAAAGCCAAACAAACATTAAGCTTAAAGTGCAAAGGTGGCCCTCTCGCTGAGACCAAAGTACTGCTCACGTGCTCCAGCTATCAGCCAGCCAGGGCTGCCTCACCTGTCATAAAGGAGTTCCGGATTTACCATTAAAAGCAGCATCAAAGTAAGAGGGAGGCAGGCAAAGAAAACAAGTGGGCAGAAATCTTCTATAGAGCAATGCATTAAGAAATTCCGTATTAAGAAACACTGCAACATCAGTATAGTTTGGTACACCACAGTAATGCAAGTATCAGTAATGCAAGCACATGATGTTTTCAGGGTATGCCATCGTATAAGTTTCTCCTAAATATTATCAGCAGTGGAAGAAGAATAATTCAGATAATGTAATCACTTTATACATAAACATTTGTTCACCGAGGATTTTTATCCTTGAGCATTTCTATCCTTAGCTTGCATTTGCAATCACATTAATTTAGTACCCCAAATTTACTCCAAAATTCAATACGTTATGTTAATGTTATTTGCTGAAACTGAATTTTAGCATTAAAAGAAAAATCACAGTATCGCTGGATATTTCATTAGGTGAAATCTCAGTCTCTGAAAAAATCCCAGACCTATTATAGAAAAAAGCATGTAAGCCATTAAATTAATCTTTAACACAGTAAGAAAACTGCTAACACAAACAGTCTGTAAAGAAAAAATATAGCTTAGAAATTTACACAGAGTAATACTGAATTAAATGTGACTTTCCGGCCAAAATAGTGAGAAAGTAGAAAATGGAAAGAGTTTAGTAATGAAACTGCCAAGAAACCACAGCTCTTAACAGTTCCTGACACAGATCTAAAAAGAAATCACAACAGCAATTTTATGCTTGAGAAATATTCTCTATCTAAAAATGTTCCTACCGCATTACTGACTCGGAGTGTCCAGTTACCATCTGCCCATCACTGAGATACCTAAAGATACTGAGATACTTCCACCAGTGAGAGAACTAAAATTATCGCTCGTACTTGACAAATTTGGTCACAATTTAGGGATATTAAAAAAAAAATAGAAGAAAAAAAGCAGCTGATGGGCTCTTGAAATGCTGAAGCAAGCGGTCGCACGGCCCTAGAAGCTGCCTACTGCCACTTGAGACAGAATCACTGCCAGGGAATAACGCACATCTTAGAAAAGTAGCTTTCTGGCTCACCTAACAGAAGTATTTCAGTTAGAGCTGTGAAATCAGTACAATAATTTCTTCTTCACTCTCATCAAACTGCAACTGGTGGGAAAGAGCCAAACTTGATGCTACAAGTGCTCTGTCTTTATGACTGTAAGAAAAATAAACCTTCTATAAATCTTCTACTCTAAGTAAGGAGAAACAGAGAAGGTGCACACAGTTGTAGGGACAGAAGATTAGAGCTAAGAGGTTGGGAAATCCACGTGCAGGGTTCAGGCAGCGATTCAGAGCCACGCTACAGATGCTTTAGCATACAGTTGCTTTGCTCCATAGAGAAGTTACTTCAAGTGTCCACTGAAACGGTAAGCAAAAGGTCACAGTAAAAATGTGGCATTTCTGGATTTCATTTAACATAGCCTCCAGCAATCTCCTCAATGATTAGATGTGTAGCTGCTACAGCAAAGCAAAAGCAAAGGGGAAATTTGAGTCATGCAGTAGCAATGGGTTGGCCTTTACTGTGAATATTGTGAGCAGAATTATCAGCAGGAAGTAGTTGTAAAAACAGGCAGTTGTTTTGAAACTCCTTTTCAGAGCTGGAACAGTTCAGGAGAACACACAACAACAGCTGAAAACTGCAGATAATACTTAATATGTGCTCAAAATTTATACAATCCTAAGATAAATGTTTTCTTTGAAGCAGAAAGAAAAAACAATGATAATTTTACATACGGAGACGGCTAGCGCATGGAAAAGTTCTCCAAGAGACAGAAAGCTACTCGTGTTGTAGATAGACAGATGCAAAATAACAGCATCTAAACACAAGGGCTCTTGGGTTATAAATATAGCCAATTTAAAAAGAAAGAAAAGAAGAAAACTTCATCAGTTTCAGCTGCTTTTTTTTTCTGGTGCTCATTTTTTAGCTGACTTCACCAAGGTATGCAGCTGATCGGCCACCTCTGGCAACTCTCAAACCATAAGAGATGAGTCTAAAGGCTTAACTTCAAAAGATTTAATTCAAGGGAATCCTTTGACCAACGTGATGCAAGAGGTCAGGCTGAGCGGTCAGAGCACTCCCCCTTCTGCCTTTATAATCTGGTAATCTGTGGATAATGTGAGTGCACAATGAATCACTGCAATAATGATCTCATTCTCGGTACCAAAGGAAACAAAAGTTCGTGATGAAATGAATACTACCGGAAACCTAAAACCCAAAATACCAAAACAAGTGTGCATTTGTCTTTTAGACAGGCCTACATTTTATATATTCCAGCAATTCTAAGGTACTTATACGGATAAAAATCCCCTTGGGTTTCGGGTGTCATTAATCAGGAAGCAAAAATGCCACTTGACCAAGTTTATACAGAGATGCAGGAATACCTGTAGGAGATTGAGTTGTTACCTCTCCTAAAAATGCCTTGACTTTAATATGTGACAGAACCCACAACAACCAGGAAACCCTCAAACAAACAATTTCATGGGTTTTTACTTTGCCCACTTGAGTGTGTGGAAGTGCAACGTGTAGTGGTCATATTGGGAAGATAGAAGCAGCACAGAGAGGATGGAGAGACTGGTTTGGGTTGGTGAGGTTCTTTTATTTGTTTGTTTGGGTTTTTCTGGAGGGGGAGAGTGTATTCATTTTATTTTTGAAGCATTCTTAAGTTACCCTTCAAGTTTGTACTTACTGTTTACAAGCTTACCACACAATCAGTGACACCACAGAAAGATTAATGCCAAGGAATCGTGACTACAAACCACTCAACAGAACTGTGATGTCTGTAAGAGCTGTGCTGCCCAATAGTGAAGCTTCACTCTTTTCAGCTGAAGCTAAAACACTTTCTGCTTCTAACAAAAACTCCTAACAGATCCCGTAGGTATGTGAGATAGTTAAACCTGAATTCCTTCTCTGTATTCAGTAAGAGTGATTCAGCTGGCTGCAAACAAAAAAACAGCAAAGCTTAATAAGGATAACTGACATGCAAACAACAAGCATTCTGAATATAAAATCATTTTTCTCAAACTTTAAATGGAACTTAACATTTGCAATTTCAATGTTATGTTTTGTATGAGCTCCATAAGAGATGAGAGCTTCCCAGAAGCACCCACGATAACAAACACGTGGAGATAAGATAAAAGGGCTGGAGGACAACAGAGAGGAGCGATACCAGGGTGAAAAATGAGTGACTGCGCTTGCCTGGCCCTGAACCCAGTTCCCCATCTTTCAGTCCTATATCCTTGCCCTTCTGTATTTTCATACTGCAAGTGATTGCTGATTGTGACTTATCACAATAAAATCACTGCTGCTTTGCAAACTTCCACTGTTTTAATTAGCAATTAATTAAAACTGACTGACAGCGCTAATTGTTTTCTAACAACATTTCTCTCCCCGACTACACTGAACTAACAGGATTAGCAAATAATAACCCAAACCAATTCTTTTGTAGAAAACTCATTTCTCATAACTCTCACAAAGCTTTGCCTTGGGGCTGAAATCCTACGGAGGCAGTTCCTAAAGTTTCTTAACTTTGCAAAGAACGAGTTTGCATAGCACTTGCATATACATGTAAAGACAGCACTTAAATCAAGCTGGAAAGCACAAAAGCCATTTTCATAAAAAAGCTATCTTATGTGAAGACAAATGCATAAGAAAAAAATGGCATATCGGTCTGCGGTTTGGGTTTATGTGTTTTTGTTGCTGTTGTTTGTTTTGTTCTTCTCTGCACATAACTGCGTGTCTGTATTGCATAAAACCAGTACTTCTAACTCCATCATTGTTAAGGACAAAAAGCGTTGCTGGATCACTTCCCCAGATCAACCAGCACGTTATCAGCAGCAGTTCCCTTTCGGAATGTGGAACACCTCTATATTCATAGTTATAACAAAGCCAGTGGTGGTAATGCAGCACTGTGCAGCCACCTACACAGGTAGATCTGTTAAAAAGAAGACAGACAGACACTTCAGTCTGCATCCAGCCCGCCTGATTTTGCCACTTCAACTGCAAAGAACAGCCTTCTGGCTCACGCAGGGGCTGAGCCAACCTCTGATACCAGCTGTCCCTCTCCCCTACTCTACACCTGGCAACTAAGGACAAAATCTAGGGCAAGAGGGCTGCTGAATTCGGCACAAGATCGACCCATTGCCTGCGAGCTACATTAAGCTTCCAACTCCCCAACACACGTACGATTCAGTTGTCACAAAATTAATGCTGTTGCCTTTATTAATAATTTTCTTCAGAATCATTGCCATTTACAGTAACATTTCCAGAAGCAAGCTAGGCTAGCTGAATATTCAGTCAGTGTTCAGCTCTTTTGAAAACGCTGCCCTTAGAGAATACAGTCTTCAAAGAGTTCAGGCCTGGCTGCAGCCAAAGAGTTACTGACTCCAAGTAAACAACCTGCTTTGTGTGATACTATGGAGTATTTACAAAGTCACACGGAAATTTACAGCTCAGTGCAGCACAACCGAAAAAGAAAAGCAGAACTAAATAAATACTTCTTGTCCAAAAAAGCTTGTTGCCTCGTTTATTCAGGATGCTATGCAAGGAATACGTGAACGACGCCAGCAAAAGATAACCTGGTTAGTACGCTTTGGGAAAGTTAAAGCACAGAAGAAAATGTAAACATTAAGTTTTTAGAGACCTGAGTTTATCTCCAACCTGGATGATGTGACCGTGTATAAACAACAGCTGGCTACATTCAGAAAACAAAATGTCTCCGAACAAGAAAGGGAGACCCTCTCCCCTTGAAGAGGACATTGAACAGCACTGGTGAGGCAAAACAAGAGAGGTTGCTAGGAGAAGCGAGTTTTAAGGAAGAACTTAAAAGAAGAGTGGAGCTGGCAGACAAGAATAGGAGAGAGGCACCAGGGAAGGAGCAAAGCTCGGGCTGCAAGAAAAAAAGAAACCGTAAATAGTAGAAATGACGGCAGAAAACATTGTGTGCCTGAAAGGAGTTCAAACACATAAGTGAGGGTGAAGCTATACAGCCCAAAAACCTGCACAGCATGGCCAGTTAGTAACAGAGAGGGCATAAAAAAGCAGCTGGGAAGGAGGACAATAGTAAAGACTGAGATAGGAGTTGAGTTTTTTGGTTTTTTCTTGTCCCTGCATATGAAGTGTACAGCATTTATGACTTGTACCGGGACATCACAGAACAGAAGAGGTGCAGATTTGGAAGAATTACTCCCAGCTGACGATGGGGAATTCAACACAGCACGTGTCGGCCAGGTCTGCAGCTGGAGAGAACAATAAATGAAACCAGGAGCAGAGAAAAATCACACCCAGCAAAGGAAAACCAGCGCTGCTGTGAGCTTCACACTCTGCTTCTCAGGAAGCTCCGACTGGAAGTGTTTGGGAAGATTTAGGAAACAGAAGATGTTAAGGCTATGGTTTGCCTCCTGGCAATCTGCACCAACATGAACAAAGCACAATCTCAGCCCAGCTCAACCTGGCTCCATTGCAGCCTATCACCACCGCTTTCCCTGCACTGCTATCTGTGCAGTGATGTGGCAAACCTGCTAAGGAGCCACCCGAAATAAATATTTTTCCTTTTTTTTTTTTTTTTGGCCCGTTTTCAATTGGATTAACTCCCCAGCTCACACGTAACTGCACAAACACCTGGGCTGATAGAAGGCAGGGGACGGGCTGGGGGAGGAACAAGCAGGCAAGGGCAAAGCAAGATGATTTCTTTCTGAAGCCGTGCCAGCTCTCACTGGCTTGAAGCATTCACCTCAAACAGAGCCTGAGACAGTCTCTGTCATCCATCCCACCTTCTCAAATTTCTCTTTCAAGTAACACTGTTTGCTGAGTCCTCCCGGGCTAGCTCCAAAACACAAAGACCCGCCTTATCTGAAAGAGAAACTTTAAAACAAATAAGGAGCAAGAGCCTGCAGAATAGCTGCTTAACAGCAAACCAGCCTTCGAGAACTGATAACACCTTCCCCGTTTAAGCACACACGTGATTCCTACACAACTGTTCAACACAGCATTGCTCTGGTTTACACCCCATCAACACCCAGATGTACCTTTAGAGTAGCACTGCCCTGCTCTGTTAAACCAGAACCAACCTAAATTTTGTAGGTACAGTGTGGTTTATGTTTTCTGTGCTGGAAGCCAAGCATTGCACCTTTGCTCTCATGCCCATACGGGGCCCAATGCACTGGCATTATCTCCGAACGTTGGTGGGATGGGAGAGTGGCAGCTGCTGTGCAACTGCACTGGGGCACGGAGGAGTTCACACAGAATCTCAAACGCTGCTGTCCTGCCAGCATCAATGAACGCAATTTCTCCATGCACACACGTTATCCAATCTCTTACATGTAAAACAGAGCCACTCAGCAGGAAATTCCTGACACTGGAGTCTGTGTTTGAACAACAAAAAAGCCACACAGCATCAAAAAGAAATGAATGGTATCCTCGCCATCCCGAGGCTGCTGACTTCCTAACGGCCTCCAATGGAAAATCCAACAGTTGGCTGCGTTAAGCTTCCCATTTTAAAAGACCTTTCAGAGAATCATATCAGTGCATGTCATATAACACAAGGAGAAAACAAACTTCTGTTGCAAGCCCTTCTGCATCACGCGCAGGTAGGAACATGCCTGTAGCTTTCATTACTTGATCTGGATACTCGCCACAGTGCACTGAAGGGAGCTCCTGGATTCAGAGTGCAGAGAAGTGTCGTCCATTTCTGCCAGCAGCGCATTCCAGCTGACAGCAAAGCCCACCTCGGGCAGTGAGCTCACTCTGCACTCCCGTGGTCATCCATGTCCTGAGCTCTGCTGGAAAACCACCATCACAACCGTGACCAGCTCTTTGCCAGGGCACGGGCTGAGCAACACTCAGAACCACCTAGGTTGGAAAAGATCTGTGAGATCATGAAGAACAACCACCATCGGGGCAGGGGCTCAGTGGGAAATTTCAGTCTTCTTCATCCTTCAGTTTCCTGATCTTCAGCATTATTAATTACTCGCTATTAATTAAATGCACGGAGTTTTCCTTCACGCGCTATTTAATACATATTTGGCGAGGTTGCTACATACACCTTGCTGCTCCTTGCTCTTTGGAAAGGACAGAAGGAGAGCAGAGCCAAAGCCGCGGCTGTCTCCCACAAACATTACCTAACTGTTAATTACTTCTCAAAGCAAGTCTGATTACAGGCATTACTGTAACTCACAATAATTTCCTCAATCACCTATCCATCTTTGTTACACATCTTAAACACAGCACGGAGCTGAAAACGAGGCACTTAGCACCGGTTCATCAGCAGTCAGCACAACATGCCCCTTTTCCGCTGGCTGAACTTCTCGGATCAGCCTGGTTCATCAAAAGGAACAGAAAACGTGGAGCTGAACTGAAGCACTGCAACAATGAGCTGAGAAAGCCTCAACCCAAGCCTTCACTTTAAGAAATGTCTGCATTAAACATGAAAAACAAAATTCTGCATGGGTTTACTTCAGCAGAAACCTACGTAAGCTGTACCAGCATAGAGGCGTACACAGCTTACTGTTCTACTAACAAGGTCTACATACTTGCCATGTTGTTCAGAAGGTATCATCAGTTCCTGCAGGCCCAGCTGCACAGGGCTCAAGTTAAAAAAGAACCTTAATAGCTTTCCTAACTTAAAACTGTTATTTGATATTTTTAAAGTACCTTTCAGGGCTGAAGAGAAGCGATGCATCGTGCTTTGAAATGGATACAATTCTCAACATGACACATTCCCCTTCAAGGACATAAAACACCAGATTTTATATTTAAAACAAATTTATGCCTTGAAAAGTTGCCTCTAGAAGAAGATTAAATGTGGCCCTTCTGCAAGCATAGCACTGCAGATGGGGGGAGGAGCTCACACTGCAGGGAAGAAAGGCAACGCACCTGAGATTTGAAGGTAGCCACCTTTTCAGAGAGCTCAATTACCAGAATAAATCCTCACCACGATCACTTCAGCAGGGAAAACACAGTCACGGGCACCTGATACACTCTGTTTTATCCACCTGAAGGGGTGGGAAATGAAAGTTTCTCCTTTGGAAGCAGTTTTCCCCAGGAAAAGGAAAGGCCGCCCAGAGGAACACCAGGCAGCAGATCAGGAACACTGCCTTTCTGTTCCCACTTCTGTCACTGCACTGCAAAAACATTTTATCTTTCTGTATCGAGTTATAATAAGCAAACAATCAGTCCTCCCTTCCATGCTAAAATGCTCTGAACTCTCCTGATTCTCTTACTGATACAGTGATCATTTCGACTCTGCAGTTCCCAGCTCTCTACAAAGGGACAGATAATCCATCTGACAGCTGTACTTTAGGTATAAACTCCCATGAGTTAATTTGATGGTCAATAGCTATTTTTCAGACCACCTCTCTGCCCCCAAGGAGCCCAAGCTATGGGCTGATCTAATGAGCAGGTTTGTGATTTACAGATCAACACAGTAATTTGCCCACCTGTCCCAAACATGCAGAAAGGGCTTAAGAGCTAAGCTACATTCTGAGCTCCTGATGATGAAAATAGATGCAATGCGTATCAGATACTCCATCCCCCCTTCAAGTATGCCAGTCCTAATTTCCGCAGACCCCTTCTAAACGCATAGCTGAGAAGCTCCCATAATAAGCTGAAGGAAGAAACGTAAAGTTAAGATTTAACTCAGCTTTGCACCGATTTGCTCTAAACTCACTTTATATACCCACATCCCATTTTTCAGTGTTTAAAAGAAAAGACTGCTTGTTAATTGCTTGTTAATAGGTTACTCATCTTTATGAGGAGATCCTTGAGGAGCAAAAGGAAAGCACTTCACTGGGGTGGGGTGGGGACAGCAGGGAGGAAGTGGCCCGAATACACATACAGATATCCTGCTGGAAGCTCAAACCTTCAGTAAGCAACCTGCTGCAGTTCCCCACGCGTCACAGGCACTGCAATCCTGTTTACATGACCGTCCAAGTTTGCTTCGCTTTAGCAGGAACTCCCAGGGCATTTCAAAACAAGGCTGCACAGTGAACACACTGGAGTTCATTTGCTTGCAAACGGCATTTCTCACGTTCTTAGAAGTTAACCTTCATTAAATGGTTTTAATCAAGATGGAAAAAAGAGGAATATTTTCTTGAAGTGTCATTTTAGACTTTTATCCCTGTATTATCTGCTGAACGCTGTAGCAGTGGAAAGCACTTATCTCACGTCTCCCTCACAGCGCAGAGACTGCTCTTTCATTATCAGTTTTTAAGAAGCTGTAAACTTATCTCAGCTGCTGGAATTCTTCACCAGGAATAAAAAAAAGGAAAGCAGTAATGATGTACATATCATCTGCCTCTGGGAAAATAAAAACTGCCAGTGATACGCTGGGAAAGATCTCTTTAGACTCCTTTCACACAGACTTGCAGCATTTTTATTGTAACCACGCAGTGTAATTTCAAATAACATTCTACAGCAAGCTCCTAAAATACGTCTCTGCTCTGAACAGCAACTGAGAATGCTATTGTGGGTCCCGTGTCTACAGCTGCTTGCTTATTGTGTCATATCTGCAGAGCTTTCAAGAAAAAAAGATAGCGCTTCTTCCCCCCCGCTACCCAGACTTACAAATTCAGTCTAGGCTTTTGATAACAAGCTCAGTGCAACAGCAGAACTAGCAAGCAGAACTTGCTCTCCCTCACAACTTTAACTGCACAAATACAGTTGGAAAGGTGTATTTCGGGGTGTTCATGATACCACATAGGAGACTATTACACAGGACTCATACACAGCACGGCTGTGTGTGCTTTGGATGCACAGGGGACAGACATCCACACTGCACCACTGCCCTCACTGAGCAACGCACTTCCCCTCTGTGCCTTCACCTCTCCAACCAGAAGACAAAGACTGTAATACTGACCTCCTCCACAGAGCACCATAAATACTACCTCTCAGCCTTGAGGGAGCAAACTGGAATTACAGCCCTGCTGTCAGAACTCTTTGCATATTAGGTCACTGTAACCATATATATTAAATACAGTAGGTAAAAACTAAACAAACAAAGAAGAAAAAACAGGTAGGAACGACCTTAGAAAAAGCTGAACCAAATATATACCCTCTCAGCTAAAAAGTCTGTCAGTCTGCTCAAACTGTTGCGACACGAGGATAGACAGATGGACTGCAAGGAAAGCATAGACAAGATGCACTGCCAGGCTCAAAGGGCTGGATTAATAGCACAAAGCCCAACTCACAGACAGTTACAACAGGCATCCCCTCAGGGCACTGTCTTCATTCACACTGAGCCACCAAAGCAGAAGGCACCACAGGCAGATCTGTGGTTGATACCAAGCTGGAAGAGCAGTCCATCCACCAAAGGTAGGGCTGCGCTCAGAGGGACTTCAGCAAGCTGGAGAACAAGGTGGGCAGGAACTGCATCTGTCTTTACATTTAAAAAGTCCTCTGCTTAAGACAGAATAACCCCTTGCTGCAGTACAGGCTGGGACTGATTGGCTACAGAATAGCTTGCAGAAAAGGAGCTGGAGGTCCCCGTGGACAAGCGGAGCAGGAGTCAGCAGCACGCTCCTGCATCAAGAAAGACTAAGCGCATACTGAGCTGTATCAGCAGAAACTCTGCCATTAGTCAGGGGAAGTGATTATTTCCCTTTATTCAGTAATTATGAGGCAGCATCTGGAGGGCCACGTTCAGGTCTAGGTCCTCAAGACAGAGGAACATTGAGATCCGTGAGTACCTACAGTGACCAAGACCATCACAGGGCTGCAGCTTTGTATGTATATGACAGGAGGATGAGAGCTCAGCTTGTGCAGCCTAGAGAAAGCTTTTGGCAAGGAGATCTAACGCTGTCTTAACCACCTAACGATGGTGGTACAGAGAAGGAGCCAGATTCTTCTTGGACACAGTGACAGAGCAAAAGCTAACTGATGCATGGAATGCAAGGGGGAAAAAAAAAAAGGTTTACCATGAAGTTCAAAAAGAGTAGGACTGTGATTAGATTTAACAAAAACTCTACTTGAGTAGGGCTTCAAGCAATCTACTGATGGCATGAGTGGAGAACTGAATTGTAGAGGCTACCTCCCACCAGAATTGTTCTCTGATCCCACATGGGACACAGGCTTTCTAGACTGTCTATTATGCCAGCTTCAAATACATTGCCTATGTAAACATCCCCCTGTATGCATATCCCACCTTTCCTGTGCCTGCCTGCTAGGAAGCTGGCAGAAAATTTTCTTCTCTTCCATACTACAAACCCTCTGAATGTTTCGGTAAAAAGGATTCTTGCAATGAAAGATTTTAAGTTAACTTTTTTTTGCAGCTTCTTTCTGCCTCTGCCCTCTGGTTCTTGATGCTGCTCCTCAACCAGCACTCTCAGCTCCTGCTCACGCTCCCATCTTCTCCAGTTGCAGCAGCAAGAAAAGCGACTCTTTTACAGCTCCACAGGGAGGGCTGCCAACAGTATCAGCAAAAAACAAGGACTGGAGCACTCTCTTGTTTCATCGCTGAATGACTATGAGAAACAGCTGAGACAATGAAGTCATTGGTTCAAGGACTGAGGAATGAACATAGTAGCAACCAATACTTGAGTTTCTCTGCCACGGTAAGAGCCTGGAGTCTGAGTGGAGGAGAGAGGGTAAGAACTAATAAATATTACACTGAAAGTTTACACAAATATTTTTCAGCTGAAAAAGTGTTATCTGAATAAGTGCTGAACATAATTATTGGCAATGGATGGGGTACTCCAGATGTGATAAGAATGCAGTGATTTGGGAGTCCCAAGGAAACAGCAGCACAGATGCAGCCCATCTGTTGCGTTCCCTGGAAGACTGATCCTTTAAGGACCAGAAATTTTCATACAGAAGATTCAGCTAAGATTCTGCAGGAGTTATTGGCACTCACATGGGAAACCGAAACCTTCAGCTCCAGATATGCACAGAATAGAAAGTTCTCTGATTCCGGGTACCAACTGAGACACTTCAGCTGAAAACTCCAGATGTTTCTTTGGAATAAGACTTCTTCAGTAATACCTTACAATTACTTTACATTTTTTTTTTTGCCCGGTTCCCTGAAGGATGGTCCACCAGTAACTCCTATAGAAAACTGAAAGAAGAAATAATCTCAGTGCAGACCGTTCAGTTCTTTTGCCCCAGAGGAAAAGTCACAGAAAGAAAAAGAAAAAAGAGCATCTGCAGCCTAACAACCTTTGGAGCTGAATAGGCAGAACTTCATTACTCTGAGGCTACGGCTTCATTAGGGAGAGAAATAAAGTGTGCTGCTAATGCACGCTAACCAGAAGGGGACAAAATCCTTGCA
Organism: Bambusicola thoracicus; assembly: GCA_002909625.1. NCBI lineage: Eukaryota > Metazoa > Chordata > Aves > Galliformes > Phasianidae > Bambusicola > Bambusicola thoracicus. The sequence continues at coordinate 7,827 of PPHD01008186.1, read as the reverse complement.
AGGCAAGGACACAGAGCTGCCTTCTCACAGAGCAGCAAGTTCAGGTAACCTCTCACATTTACTGCAGCCTTACCTGAATCAGCAGCTCTTTGTTTATCCTACAATTGTGCCACACATTACATTACCTGAAATGACAATAACAACTCTGTTTCCCCGTGGAAACTGTAGGGCAAAAAGGCTCTCTATGAGCATAATAAAAAGTTAAAAGGACCGATTAGACTGGGAAAAAAAATAATAAATCAGAGAAACATACAAACCACCAAAAAGCCACAGAACTGATAAGGAGAGAAAAGCCCCCAGCAGAAAGAGGCAGCGTTAGGAGTTCAGTGTTTTCATGTCATGGACTTACGCATTTCAGTTAGGGCACACCATGTTGCTGAATGAGCATTTTTACTGCATAATTTTCTCATCACATTAAAAAGACTATAGAACTTGTGAAATAAGTCAGATGCGATTCTGTGCCAGCTTTTGTTGTGTTGGTTTTTTTCCCAGCCTATACAGCTAAGTGATCTTTCCCTTCTTTCAAAACTTGCTTTTCATCATTAGCAGCTCACATGCAATAGCATAAAACACACATTTACAATCCCTCCCTGCTTACCAATACAAAAGGAACCTTAAGAGAACTGATTTCTACTCCCCATCTAGGCATAGGACTTCATTCTTGGCACACGAGCTGTTCCACCACTGAAGAAACAGTTATGTATCTCCATTTAAAAATACCGATTAGCAAATCTCATAGCACTTCACCAACACACGCAGTCAAAACATTACTGAGCCTACTGCGTTCCTCCTAAGTGGAAGGATGTTGAAAACATAAATGATTCACTCGCAGCTGATCTAAAGAAAAGAGCTCTGCAATTTATGTTTTATTGTCAAATGTTTAAAGGATCAAATCTAAATAAAATACACAATACGCAAACTTCAAAGCACACATTATCGTCAACATCTTATTTCCAATTAGCAAGTCAAAATAAAGAAGGCATGGGGAACATTTGGCTTCAAAAGCAGAGCTCTGGAAGAAATCACCATTTTGGTTGTTTCAGGTCTCGTTTAAAAACTCCTATTTCCCTCAAACTGCTGAAACTGGATAATATGAAAAAATGATTCTCTCTCACAAAGGGGGAGAAAACCAGCAGACATACTGCCATGAGATTGAGCATTACATCATAGGTACTTATAACCATGCTGAGCCAACCTGCCAGTTCAACTTAAAAAGACCTTTTCTTTTGCCTTTGAGGAAGGATATGGATGATATGGACTGGCCATAAAGGCAGGCTAACAGCGAGGAGGTAAGAAAAGGCTCAGCTGATCATTTCACTGCCATGTTACAAAATACTGAAATATATACATGCTAAAATACAATCGGAGAGTGTACTATTTCTATCTAGTAAGACTACATCATGCAAACAAAATCCTGGTGGCAAACATCTGAAGAAATAGTAAGAGAGCTCTTAAGAAGTATTTTTACTATCTTTTAAAAGGCTTACACTTTACTCAGATGTAAGAAACCATTCTCAAGACTATTACCGAGATACAAAGAAAGGTCAGTATGAAAATGACTTGTTTTTCCAAAACAAAAATGCAAGGTAATATTGCTTCTCTGATACACCTTTACTGTACTCCTCAACATCAAAAGACACACAGAAAACCACGTAAGACTTAAGAGCGTGATGAAAGTGGGCACGGTTGTAGCAGACCTCAGCTGAAGTAGTATTTGCAGATTGCAAACACGGAAGTGCTTACCGGTCTCAATTCAGTGGATTTTATTTACTCTATTTGGCATTACCAATCTTAATTAAACTCTTTAAGAATATGAAATTGTCTTCTAAGGCATCATTCTTACTGCATTAAAATGCAAATATAGAATCTTCAAAATGATTTGAATGGAAGAGAGCGTTTAATTTTCTAAATGACTTCTGAAGTATTAAGATGCAGAAATCATTAGCAATGGCTACAGCCAGGAATGTATTTTTCAGTGAATGCAACAAAAGCATCAACGGTGATTGACTGGCTTTCCTGCCAGGGTTAATTGAAACAAAGCGTCAGGTAACTTTTATTTGTCTTTCAAAGAAGGGGAGGGTGGGGGCACAGAGAAGGAAGGGAAGCATCTCCCCCCCAGCCCACCCCACCAGCAGCACATCCTCTGACAAAAGCAAGAATGTGCTATACAATGACCGGCCATACCACGCTGCTTCTTATTTAGCTGGTGTTTGCAACTTGTGAGCTCCCACCAGGTTCAAAACATTACTCGGTTACGATGCTGTTTTTGCTGACATAAGCACCAAAATTCAGACGCAGAGAGAAACTTCTGAATTAAGCAGAGCCAACCTAATCATTTCCTCTTTTAAAAAGCCTTTAAGAAGATGGTTAAATATTTATTTCACGACCACACAAGGATAACTGAAGGTCAAAGACATCAGAGGTGCAATTCCGTTCCTTATCATCCCTTCTTTGTATTTGTTTCACTTGCAGGAGGCCTCTCTGCCATCACGTTTCCCTCCCCTCATTCATCACCCCGTCTATCGCTCAGGACTCCATTCACCTCCTCAGATCCCGTGTCTGCTGCTGATTCAATGCCTCACCCCCAATCCATGCTGCCATGTAATCTAGGGCTGCCCCTCATATTTTCACCTCATTGCTGTCACTGCCTTCACAGCTTCCCCGTTCCCCTCTATCTTTCCTCGTTTCACCTCTATCACAGGAACGTCTCACCAACTCAAAAACTCCAGACTGGAACTCTATTACTACAGGCTGCAGAACATGCAATGAATTTAAACAGTCCGTCATTGCACGCATACAAAAATCTGGCACAGACTCTTGTGCTGCAACTATTTCTGTGTTACACACGGCCCGACACGGTGAGAGCAGGGGGCTGCCAAACAATGAGCACTTGTTCTACCTGCCCATAATGCGATTCAAACCCACAGCAACAAAGGCTTTGGTGGACTCGATCCAGAAATGTACAGAGTAATGCCTGTTCCTTTTCCAAAGAGGGACCGCAATGGTAGATTTTGTCCCAGCACATGCAGGTGTGATAGGCAAGGGCAGAGGACCTCCAAAATTAAAACACTCCGAGGTGCAAAAGCTCTACTGTAATTAAAAGCCATGCTTTCCAGCAGTCACATCCATCAATGTTATTTTGAGAAAGAACTGCTCAGGGAGAGACACGTGAAACACTTTGTTCTAAAGCAAAAAGAAGTAATTCTGCAGTCAGATTTCAGAAGAGGATCATTTTGACCTTTACTGTTCAAAATTTCACTTGAACGGGGGAAACAGAAACGGCAAAGCTATGAAAAACCACCTCATCTGTAATCTTCACGGGCCATCTTGTGCCCCTGCCCCCTCCCCAATCTCCGCAGAGGCTTTGTTTAAAGCTGCATTAGGGAACAGTTGACAACCTGAGCCACCTGGCGGGTGCCAGAACCCAGAGGGAAAAAAGTTGGTCACTAACACATAGAAGCGGTGAGAATTTCGACATTGAATTCGATGGGGCAGAATCAGGTCTCCTCCATGCCGGCACCAGAGGTCAAACGCTTCTCTATCCCAAATTAGTAACAAGTTAATAAAAAAGCAGATTTTCAGAGTGTGCAGTTCTTAAACAAAAGATTAGCCTCAACACACACAGACAGGCAAAATTACAGTCCTCCTGCTTCTTTTGGATGATATATTTAGAAATCCTATTAGCTGGAGAGATCAACATTCTTATCTGAATTTCCAGGATGCTGTAACATGCAAAATTAGAGCAGCTCTCTTAAGTGGGTCAATTATCACTACTGCACTTACAGCAGCTTTTCCCCTCCCTCCCTGCAGCATCCATAACGGGCATTTAGCACAGGAATCTGAACAGCAAGATGTTGGCTTGACACACTCCACAATGTAAAGTTTCCCTTCTGCACGGTTTTCAAAATCTTACAGGAACAGAGAAAATCATCCAAGTACAGAATCTCTGCATTAAAATTATGGTCTGCCCCTGGAAAGCTACCATGACTTTCAGAGACTGGGCACTCTGCATGATAATTCCATTCAGCAGCTGCACTCACTATTTTCCTGCCGCATCTGAGTCATGCGAAAGTGAGGTTTTTGGCTTTCTTTTCCCCCAGGGGACAAGAGAAAAACCTGAGGGCACTGTGCCCCTGAGGCAGAGCCATTCTGCCAGGCCAAAAGGCTTTGGGTCAATTTCTTCTTAAGAGGGAATTCCCATTAAAAGACACTGCAAGAAATCAGATGCAAGTGGAACAACTCAAGCGTTATGTGCAAGTATTCATTTTCATTCTTCATACCACAAAGACATCCACAGGGACTGACAGGTATGGCACAAGACCTAAGGGAATCACAGGCTCTTCTGTTAAGCTCTCAACATCTTTTAATGAATTCAGATTCATGGCAAGCAAAACCAGAGAAAACAAGCCTGCATACTGTGTTAGTGAGAACATGGCAAGTTTGTCCATCTTTCCCATCAGCAGAAAACACGAAACACCTCATTCCCTCAGTAGTGTGTTTCCATCTCTCTACATGGCAAAAAAGCACGAAGCAGAACTGTCAAGTGAGAAATCTTATGATTCTCCTTCACTACGTGAAAAATGGAGAGTGGATACGTTAGCTTCATGTCATGAGCCCAGCTATGGAAATCCAGCAGTCCCAACCCTAGAAGAACAGCTTGGAAAGGCTGGAACATGGGAAGGTACAGAAACTACATTTCTGTTAATGTCCCTGACTGTCCTCCTCCTTACATCTTTGGCATTTCCTCCTCCTGTGGTATTGGATAGGAAGGAACACACAAGCCAGACACTACAAAATATATGAGCTCCTTGAAAGAAGATGCAAGTAAAATGAGGCAACAATATCTGCAACGTATTTAAGGAGGCAGGTTGTCATTAATAGGGTGAAGCTCTCCCAAACTGACATCCAGCCACA
>PPHD01008185.1:7455-22064 GCA_002909625.1 Bambusicola thoracicus | reverse complement strand
ATAGCTCTTGCAAAAGTCTAGTAAAGACACAAGGTCAAACTTTTCTTTGTGGTGAATGTCTGATTGCAACTCTACACATCCCATTTGAAAATTCACAGGTCATCATTTATGCTGGCTGAAATTGATGATTTTTCAAAAAGCTTGAATCCTATTCTCAAATTGCTCCACAAGGTTAGAATAGCAAAAACACTAATGAAATACATATTGCAAAGCTATTAAGAAAATTTCACACATTTTACATTTTTTGTTATCTTTTTGAAATTTTGAAAACTACAAAATTTGCCAGCACAACACTGTTGTGGTTTTTTAATGCAGTGGCAGTTGAGCATCCCAGAATCATTTGCTCTCTCTTTTCCCAGGAGGATGAAGGAGAAAATTGGAAACAAAGAGGAACTGATGTGTTACTAAGACATAATAGGAAAGTAGAAACAAAAATACAATAGTAAGTATACATATATGTATATTTGCGCATATTTATCTCCACAATATAATTACTTGCCACACTCCAACTGATGCCCAGGTAGCAATAGAACTGCTGGTAAACAGACTCCCCACTACCAATGCAACATCTCACCTCACATCACCCAACAATTCCAGAGCAGTAGCCAGCTCTAGCCAACTGCCCACAGCTTTGTAACCTCCCACATGGTGTCATAGTACAGAATAACTCCCTTTCCTCAGTTCAGATCATGTGTCCTGGCTCCACCTCACTCCCTGCTACTGTGCCATAAAGGCAGGGGCTCTTCCCTACTGAGCAGCTTGCCTCAGCTTTGCTTCCATCACTGAACAACAACCAAAGCTTCAGTGCATTATTAGTATTGTCTCAGACAAAAATCAGAACACGTGTGAATGTTCTGGACATTCATATTTATAATATTGTATTGGAGGAAAAACAACATTAACAAGTTAAATAATATGCTATTTCCTAGAATCATCGACTAAGGAAATACATTTGATTTTTATTTGTAAAGAATAAGATTGAATTTTGTTTAGAATTCATATTTGATGTTTATACTAAAAAAATGCAATATTTGACAAGTTGATTATCAATTGAGAATAATCACACACATTAGGGATGTAGTTTATTAATGTGTTTGCAAAAGGCAGTCATTTCACTATGCAAAACACATTAAGTTCAAACAAATAATCTTTCCTTAGTATGAGAACAAAGTCTTCATCCTGACAGGCACAGAGATACAAGAGATACATATATTTACTTCAGCATTTTATTTGATAAAAGTGGGCTTCCTCTGCTGTAGATTCTCTTAAAACTTTCAAAACAAAATCCTTTATCTTTCAGTCACTTTTATGTTTTCATTAGCTTTACATGGTCTTTATTTGGGGGTGGAGAACAGAAAGTCAAACACAGTTATGGGATAAGACCCAATGATCAGCTAAGCAGGGTCTAATGTTCTTTCAGATAATCTCTTTATCTCTCACATACAGCAGCAACACTAGTCTCTGCTGCAGTTGTTACCTTGCGCTGAACAAGTCATTTCAAGTTTTCAGATTCAGTGCAACTTGCTGTGCAAGGAAGACTGATGGGCTTTTTTTTTTTTTTTTTTTTTACAGAAACTTTTCAAGGTATAAAATGAACAACTACTTCAAGGCACAGCTGAACCATCCACATTTATTACAAACTAATCAAAATCTTTGTTCAAAAATTGAATTATAAGTTTATTTTCCCATTGTTACTTGTTTCTAGGATTAGAGGCGAGAAAGCAGACTCAGGCATGACAATGAGCTTGCAGTATGCTCTTTGAAATATTGTTAAAAATAACAATGTACTAAAAATATTATGAAACTAAACTTAACATTGTAAATAATTAAGACTGAATTCTAGAGAAATGATATCTAAATTAATTTTGAAAACATGGAAAACAGTGCATTGGATAATGAATAGATTTATAAGCCACATCTTTATGAAACTATTATTGTAATAATAACTTCTCTGAACATGCATTTGCAAAAAGAATTAAAAAAATCAAAACAGGAGAATATACACTTGGTCCTTCAAGGAAATTAATTTACTAAGAATAAACTCAGTGGGAGAAAAAATAAACGACAGAAAATGCACAATAGATATTAGAGTTGTTGTTTTTTTTTTTTCCCCTCCACAAGATCATTGTTGCTGGAATAAACTATGAGTTCAAACTGTGACGATCTTTCCAAAAGATTTGTCTCAGTCAGAGTATAAGTAGAGGGAAATGCGAGTAAAATGTAATGGTGTGCAAAATAACAAGAAGGGTGAGTTTATTAGTTATTTTGGGCCTTTTGAGTTACATTGTATTCTTTTAAACAATAAAACAATATATTTAAAAAAAATGAAAAAGCAATTATGTTAAAAAAAAATCCAAAGCCCTTCAAAGCTTAATTTCTATTTTAAACAGAAGTAAAATCATAAATTATTAAAAAAAATAAAAAATCAACCAACCAAAAACAACAACTACAACAACCACACCAAAACAACAACAACAGAAAATAACAACCACATAACTGATAGATAATACAAGAAAAAGATTTTTTGGACTTGTATCTTAAGATTGACTTAGGCAAAATCTTATTTTAATAGTGTATAAATTAGTATGTATGCCAGTCATCCAATCATTTCTCACTAGGAAATAATACTGATGTATTTTGTTTGAATAAACTATTATAACAGTTTGCCATTTCTTTATTTATAAAGTCCTCAAGACCACTGACAGAACGAAAACCAAATTGGTTGATATCCATATCTGTGATAGTAGAATATTCACATCAATAGAAACAACACATTTTCTCATGATACTGAACCCTATTGTGGCCTCTCAAAAACAGCACATGCAGAAGGCTCAACAGTGTTTTAGAGAGATCTGAGCAGAAAGCCTTAGCTGTCTATGATAACAAAAGACTGGTGTTCAGTGAGGAGGGCAGTAGTTCTGTATTCTTCCAAGCAATTAAGTTAAAAAAAAAGAAAAAGAAAAGAAAAAGTCTATTTAGTCTAACACACAAATAGAATAGAAAAGAAAGTAATGACAGAGTATTATGTTTAAAAGGGTTTCATTATGACAACTTTGACCTGCAGCAAGATAGTCACTTATTCTCATCTAGATAGTCCAAATCCACGAAAGCAAATTAATAATTCCATTATTTATATTATATATATATATAACTTATATTATAAATTAATAATATCAAATATTCTCTTGTATGTGATGCAGTAGTACAACCCTTTAGGAAAACATTGACAATTTAGTAGAAGAGAGGAGTCAAAGAAAATTTAAATTGAACTCAGAAGCCATGGAGAAGAAACCGTCTGAGTCCAAAAGATAGTAAAAAGCTGAGGTATTTTATTTTGAGTAGTTTAATTTCTAATGAGTACTGCTGTGCTTTTAGGAACCCCTGAAATCCTTCTAAGAGGGATTTAATAATTACTTTCTTATTTACTTTGAGTAACACTCATTATTTCTTTAATTACTACCATTAAATTACTATCGTTGCTATAGAAGTAAAGAAGGTATTAACATATTATACTTCATTATAATAAAATCGTAGTACACGCTATTTCAAGAAACTGAGGCGTTTTAACTCAGTCTCTTCAAAAGTAACTCATGCTGATTAAAAAGCGATTTTAACTTGACAAGTAACTTCACAAACAAAAGAGAAAAACAGCTTTACCGCTACAGATATTTTACCCAAAATATTTTTAATTCCACAGTTCCATAAAATGCAGTTTCATAAAAATGTGCCAGATTCTTCTAAAAATTTAAAGATATGCATATATACATATACACATCTATTTTATATGCATATGTTATTTAAATCAGCTGCATTTTAGTCTGCTTGTTGCTAATAAACCATTATTCTTGTATATTTGTCTTTTTTTCTGAGCTGTTTAATGTCAGCAAGAGGTTTCTTAATGTAGTTAAGTTAAAACTACTCTCATCGCTTGTGAACAAATACACAAGTGATGTCTCAGGTGCCATACTTTCTGTTCTATCAGGTGAGACACACACAGAAATTGAGCACATTACTGACCTTAGGAATGAGGAAAAGAAGAATAAATCAGAGTGGAGTGGGACACACCCAAGGAAACAACAAGAGAAAATAAGGCATTTGTGAATAGTGAAGACGATATATCCTATGAATGAGAAGATTATCATGAAAGATAATTGTCTAACAAAATGCACGCTACAGCAGACTACAGCTGATCAAGAGCATTAAATATGTTATGAGATTGGCATTCTATTATACATGATGCAACATATAAAGTATTTAATGTATGTCAAAGAAGCATCCATACAGTAAAAGTTTAAATGTGAGTCATAACCTTTCTCCCCAGATGAAAACACTGCAAAGACTTTATAGTCACTTTTACCATTGATAATTTTTCCTATGACTGAAGATACACTCCCTATGTTTTCCGTTGCAATTACTAGCCCAGAGTACTGCAGAAGTAGGTAAAGCAGTAACCTAGATGTTATTGTGCATTGTGACAATGATAAACCCATAGGACTAGCTCTGCTCCTATTGATATAGTACCTATTTCACCATTAACTGCACTAGAAGTAGAGAACAATGCTTGAAATTCAGAAAAAACAGAGTATATAAATTTTGCCATGCCCAGAAGAACTTTCAGAGATGCAGCAAAAGGAATCCACTATACAGCTATTATATGCTGTTCACGTTATCCCTGGATCAACAGCACTGGTGATTCCTTTTCTTTTTGGAACAGTTCCCACATTTATCTAAATCACTATCAGCCACTTCACTGCAAGCACATTAGTAATAATAATCATATCTAGTCTGGTTCTCAGCACAGTGATTTAAGCACGTTAACTTTATTGTGCAAACTATTGTACTCTCAAATCATTTCTTCCAGGTAGTAATGACCGATTTGTAAGGAATTATTTAAACAGGAGTAATATTCTCCTGTCACACTCTGAAACAGTTACTAATAAATTTATAACGCATGCAGTAGCTTGGCATCAGTATCTTTCTCTTTTGTAGGAAACTGTTGTTAAATAACCTTACAGTGGAAAATGTACACCGGGAGGATCTGTTTATTAACTGTGTGCACCAGTTTTCTAATCCTCAAAATAGATATATACCAATATAGATAAAAAAAAAAGCCAGGTCTGATCCACCCATTATAGAGCAACTTCTTTAAAACTTAATGTGTAAAAAGGTTATCTACATAAGTCTTTATATACATTACTATATATATGTACAAAATAGTCTTGCATAATGTCATTGAAGTGTAGATTGAGTAGATTATTTCAGTCTACGAGACAAACAAGGCAAAACGTATGACAGTAATCTTACTATTAAACTGATTTTTTTTTTCATGCTGGCACTCATCCTATCCTGTTATGAAGGACAAATTTTAGTGCCTTTCTTCTAGGTTATATACAATTGACTTCAAATTATTCTGATGGCTACTTTTGTTTCCTGAAATTATCTTACACAATTAAAGTGTTGTACTATTACTTAAGTGCCTTAACTTTACAACCAGCATATTAAGGTTGAATAATTTAATTAGATCTGGGATCTTCACTGAACAGCATATAATTTTAGGCTCTTTTGAGTTGCATACTTCAGTATTTATGTTTCTTTAACTGCTGATATATCTAAATAATCCAAAAATTGCCAGCACTATTGTGGCAGCTGCAGCACAAAGATAATAAGTCACTGCCTTTTTTCCAAATGTCTGACAGAGAAGAAAGCCACTTGAGAAAGTGAAAATGCATACTAGGGCTCAGAACAAGAATTTAGAAGCAACATACATAAAAAGTTAGACCAGTATTTGAAATGAGTGTAGGTTGTTTACACATTCACACTAGATCATCTTGGTTAATTGAACCTGGAACTGTTATCAAAACAAGAGACATTTAGATGACTACGGAAACTAAATATTCTCTTACTGAATATAATTGAATTGAAATTATTGTAATAAAACATTTTGATTACATTATATATGAAGAAACTGAAGATAATTTCTTCACCCCCAATTATTCAATTCTAATTATGTGCTTGTTGTGCTCAAAAGAAGAATAGTATTTTGAGAAGTTACTTGAAGCAGAAGGTCATCACAAAAGGCTAAAACATAAAAGTTAAAGAAAAGTGGGATAACATTTAGGTGAACAACATTTGGTAGAGAGGCTTCAAGAAACGTCCTTTCCATGTGATCAAATGGAAAAGGTACAGATCAAATATGTACGCACTTGAAAGTAAATAGAAAAAGCCAAGAAACTGATGTGTTTAAAGCAAATTTTTCTATTTATCATCATGTAAATAGGCAAACAGTTCATCGTTCCACAGAACAGATGCTACTAATAGGTCATTTTTAACTCAATATTTTTATACAATGCAAATAGCTTTAGACAAAACATAAGGAAAAAGTGTACTGCTATAACTGCTTTTGTGTGTTGAAGCCACTGTACTAGTTCCTAACAAGACCTCAAAATTATAGAATTAGAGAAACTCAGCTCCTCAACTTTAACTTGTTTGTATTTTTAAAAAATTCATTAGCTGAACATGTGATTGAAACCTATGTAGTGTAGTACTTCGACAGCTTCCCCCTTCTTCCCCCCTCCCCCCCAGTTTTCAGGGGGTTATATGATTTAAAAGATAATGGGATAAATTCAACCCTATACTGAAGGACTGCGTAAGTTTCCAAGTAAAAATATTTAAGTGAAAGGAGAGATAAAACATGAAAAAGCTTTTTAGCAAACTTACTGTCTATTATCCACAGAGTACATGAGCATGCAGAGTACTTACACTGTTTCTACTTACAAAAGCTGTTGTCAGTTAACGTTACATATTTGTTAATATAGTTATTAAGGAAACTCACACATCAAGTCAATGCTGAATTGTCTTTTAAAATATATTTAATACTAATCTAACCTGATGTTTAAGGTCTAAATCTTTAAAATAAAGGATTTTAAATGTTAGAATTAATGTCAGTTAATTGTGTGAGTCATTAAAGGTTTTATTTAATCACTTGTACCAAAAAAAATACAGCATCTGAGGAACAACCTTGAACACTGTCATGGTGATGTTTCAGCTCCAAATGGAATTTTTCCATAATGAGATCTGTCCTCCTGAGAATATAAAATCACTACCTGAAGTACATTTGCTGAGTATTCAGAAATTCTCAGGCTTTCATTATTTCCTTTGATGGTGTATACACAAGCAAAAAAACTGTACAAAAACAAAAACCAGCTTGTAACTAAGATGAAAAGCCAAACATGCTTATTAGGCAGATAAAGTTCTGTTGGTTTGGTTTTGAATTTTGCTTTTAATCTTAGGATGTCTGATGGTTTCAAAACAAAATAAACAAAAATTTAAAAATTATAGCAGGATTGCGACGGAACATTTTTTTCTGGCACTTTTCACACTGACCCATGTTTGACTTAGTGCCTATTGGGACACTGAGGTCCAGTGCCTTCCACGAAAAAGTTGCTCTGTGTTTGACATAAGGTTACAGAGGCTTAATTCCCTTCTTTTTCATGATGGATGTCATATATGATTACCCATACTTCACATCAGCCATAGATAGTATACCTTTCAAAGAGAGATCATCAGTAACAGTGAGCATGGAATTACTAAAGGAAATTGTGCCTACTGGGCCCAATTGCTTTTTGTGAACAAGCAATTGGCAGTGTGGATAAAGGAAGAGAAATGAATGCTGTATACCTTGGCTTTAACAAAGACTGTGACATAGTTCCCTGTGGATTTCTAACAGCCAAACTACTGTGATATGGACCAAGTAAGTGGAAGTTAAAGTGGAATTAAAAATTGCTTTTTCATCGGGATCAAAAGCTGGTGATTAGTAGGATGAAGTTCAGCAGGAAACTGGTTGGACTATATATATGTATTTCTAATGAGGTGAATGATGAGAAATAATGAATTCTCAATTAGTGGATGACAGTAACAATCTCCACTTTGCCCCTTCAGCAAGCAATCCATTCACATACTGAGCTGTGCTATGCAACCAGATGGTTAGAGGAAGTGATCCTTGTCTTCTCTTAGGCATTTGTGAAACCTCATATCACAAATAGCCCAAAACTGAGCACTACCTAGTGCAAGAAAAGATACTGACATACCTGAGCAAGTCTGGCAGGTGTTACCAAGATAAATATGAAGTTGGAAGAAAAGCCTGAGAAAACTGAGTTTGTTCAGCCTAAAGAGAAGTTTGAGAGATCACATTGGTGTTTTTAAGTACCTGATGGGAGAGCGTAGAGAATATGTACTGAAGTTCAGTGAGGACCTTTCCAGAGGTATACAGAGAAAGGATAAGAGAAAATGAACAGAAAATATGAAATACCCAAATCTGTATAAGATCAATTTTTTTAACTAGACAGCAGTCAAGTACTGAAACAGGTTGATAATGTAGCTTATGGAATGCCCACCTGTGGAAATACTCAATTTTTGGACAGTGCCCCCAAGCAATTTATTTTAACTGGAGTGGCTCTGAGCAAGAGACTGGACTTGTCCTCTGAAGGACCCTTACCACCTGTGTATTCTGTCATTCCTCTCTAGATACAGAGCAGCTTGAATAGTATTGTTCGACTCCTTGTTAGTTGTAATACAGACAGATTGCCCGTGAAGTCATAAAACTGCATCTACCTCAAAAGCAGGGAATAAAAGATAAATTGTCTCTACTTCACTCAACTCGAAAAGGATGGGTATATCTTCCAATCACTAGAATCTCTGACCTAGCAAAATAGTAGAAATTGAAATTAATGGTGCATGCCGCCATCCAACAACTTTTCTGACACTTGAATAATGAAAATTCCAGACATTCAAGAAAAGGGTCATGATGCACACTTAGCAAAGTCCTGATAATTTATCACCGTTTCCCTATGTTATAAACAAGTGAAAGGTTCATGTGATCATTAAAAGCAATATCAAGGAAGATACTGATCTCAGCCATTCAAGAACTTGGTAAGATAGAACTGAATAAAGTTGGACTACTGAGAGAGTTCACTTGGCAAAGGAAGGTATGAAAGGCTGGCAGAGTTAAGGTCTTAATCTGTCATACTTGGAAGCCACAATAGTCATATCATTTGTTGCTTTTGAACAATTCAGAGTTTAACAGAGAATCCATCACATTCTTATTTCCAAGACTAATATACAAACAGAATATTGTGTAAAAATTCAAATACACTGTCAGTGTCCCAAATACCAGTCCACTGGTTAAACTAGAAGGGTATTTCCAAAAGTCATTCTAGTCCATAAATAATAAGTTATTTCAGATAGACAAAATGTGTTTATACATAGCTCATCAGAGAAGGACGATAACATCTGAAACCTGAAGATATTCTGATAAATCAGTGTCTCTATTAGCTGGCATTAATTCAGATTTCTTTGTACCCACTTCTCAAAGCTTTTGACTAACTGGACTTTCTTGTCTGACCATTGTTAACTTCCTTTCAGCCATCAATAAATAAATTAAGCCACATTAAAAAAAACAACAAAAAACAAAAACCCCACTAAACTAGCAAACAAAATAAACATCAGCCAACCAATCATTCTAAAGACTGACATTGAAATTTGTATTAAATTCTTCTGTCTTCAACATTTAAGACTGAAGGAGAACATGGAGGAGAACAACGGAAAGCAATGCCTTCCTTGCACAAATAAACACAGAACAGAGTTTGGTCTATACATTCATCAACCTTCAAACTTCATATTAAGTTAAGTATCTTTTCTCCTACAGTCTGTTTCAGAACTCAACATCTCTGACTTGGAATGAAATTGTTCATCTAAATTATAAGAAACTTTTAAAATTCAGTATTAGTATTCACAACCATCTTATACCTATTTCTTCATGTCTCAGAATTGCTCTTCGAGTCATCCATACTAATGTAAGCTGCAATGATATCGATACACTAGTATTCTCTTTTTATTACTACTGGGTATTTTGTAGCAGATTTGATCCAACGTTATTCCTAATATCAAAAGACCTCCCAAAACTTTGAATTCAGTGATACTACCAAACTAACCTTCCCTTACTAAAACATTTTTTTCCCCTGACTGCATGATCAAAAAGCCTTAAGGTGTGCCTTGCATATCATCTTTCTTTCAGAGTCTCATTCCTCACATGAAATCCTGAACTCTTAGTTTCATCTGCGGTGCAGTTCTTTCATAAATTATGTAACATAACTTTGTACTTTTTTTTTCCCCCCTCAAACAATCAATCAATAATGAACTCATTTTTAGCTAATCCGTTTTAGCAAAGACTTTTCAAAGTTCAAATAAATTGTATTTCTTTGTAATGGTGTAATTAGTAGGATGAAGGTAAGAAAGCTATGAAAGATTTCTTTGTTCAATGCCCTCATAATAGATATAACAGGCACCAACATTTATCCATCTGTGTTGCTGTATGCAGTCAGAATTATGAGGGAAATACAGGCATCTGAATAAAAAGAGTGTGAAGCATTTAAAATGTTTTCCCATTGTTAACTTTTTACTCATAAAAATAACTAGTTTTCTATATGACAAATATATGAGATGGCAAGTCAGAACATAAAGAATATAAAAATAAATGCTCAACATTCTCAATTTCAAATTACAAATTATGCTGCATTATTCATTTTAAAACACTGAACTACAGCTACATTTCTAGCATAGAAAGTTGTTTAGAATCACACAAAATAGAATGCTTTAAACATATACTTAAATTAATGATACATATCATATATTAGAAATTCAAAATTCACCTCATTGGATATTGAAGTTAAAGAAGATCCTCCATGCACTTCATTTTTACATGAGACCAAAAATGCTTTGGCAGGGATTTAGGCTCATGCATGTTACTGTTTTGTGACATGAATTTCAGAAAGAAAAATCTTGAAAAAGAAAGAAAGAAATTGACTTTGAAGTGATTCCTTTATGTCATATCTATAATAAATTCAAAAACTTAAATTAATTGAAATTCAACCCATTGATTTAATTTAAAATGTAGACCATAGCCCTGCATGCTTTCTACATGTTTACTAATAGCTATAATTAAATAATAACAGTAATAGGAGTAAAATGAAAATGTACTAAGATTATTCTGCAGTGGTAAAAAATGTGTATTTTTCAATTTTTACCCTTAATAAATTATTCACTACAAAATACACTTAGTACTTACGTGCTTTATAATAATCAAAGCAGAAGAGAAGGCACTTTGTTAAAAGGAAATGTTATTAATAAAGAATGTCATTTTCATGAACAATTGGTCAGAAATTCTTTTCTAATTACTACATTGTTAATAAATACTTTGCTATATTAAAAGTCTTTTCACAATGGTAATAAAAAGTATTATTTTCTTTAAAGGACGCTATTGAAAATATTCCTTGAAATCCTGTAAAAACTTGATAATTCCTCATGAATGTTTCTGATAGACACAATTTTTAAAATATTATTTCAAAGAAATAAAGCAAGTCCATTTCTGAAGAACAAACGTTATAACAAGTTATCTCAATAAAAACAGAAAAATAATTCTTAAAAACAGAAATACAAATCGCTTGATCTGTCACTATGGGAAACAAAAACTGTCATGTTTAAGTTACTTTAGAGACAAAATAAAAATGCTTTTGAAGGATACATATAATCTCAAATACAGAATATTTTTGAACGAATTATGATATTTTTGCCAAAGAAAAGTGAAATTTTCAGATATCTCCTTTTTATCATTAATTTAGTAAAAATAAAGGCAATAAATTCATATCATTCTGTTCTATTTTAAATCACTGCTCAATTCAATGGTTTGTTACAGAAATTCTCAGGATTAACTTCTGTCTTTGTATTTCACTTTTTCCCCCCGTGCACTGGCTGTCTCCTTTAGTTCATATCACTTTTTTGACACTTAAAGCTTACATTGTAAAAGTTAAAGAGCATGGATACTAGAGAAACGGGTTTGAAATCTAAGTTGTTACCTTGCTACTTGCTTTCAAGGATCCCCATAGGTGCAAACACAGAAACCTCTTATAGAGAAAAATCACCTCCACCTATCCTTTTCCTAACAGCAAAAATAAACTGAAATGTTATTTTTTCTTTTCTTAAAGTTACAGAAGAAAGTAAAACTACTTCAAGGGAAGGAAAGAGAAAAAGAAGTACTTAGAAGGTTTTGTTAGAGAAGATACTTAAAAATTGTTGGCTCTTGTCTAAGCAGGCATGGTAAATTAAAGCTGCATTTATAAACATGAATGTTCAGATAAATTATGTCTTTGTATATATCATCCTTCTGACAAATATAAATGTTACAAAGTACTATTCAAATTAAATTTATATTTAAACATTTAGAGAAAACTATAATTAAAAGCATCTCTTTTTATTCAAATGAACAATACAAATAAATGAAAATGTAGCTGAAACTGTGAGTGAATCTCTGATGGAAGGAGAGTTGATTTGTAATTTTTGTTTATGTTTGCTGTGCACAAACATATTGAGCTAGTCTGAAAAGAAATCACAAGGCAGAATAAGCATGAAAGAAAAGAGCAATGTGAGGTAGACTGCTTAGAAAGTTTGTTTCTTAAATGACCACTGATCTTGTTTGCATTGTCTTTGAAGCTCCTATAGCGGACGTGGTCTATCATGGAGAAGGTGCTGTGCTAAGACCACACAAAACAGAAGAATAAAATTCTCAACAATCTTCAAAACAGAATACGAGCAACATGAAACAGAGATACATGACAGAGTTAGAAATAGTGCAATTTCATTGATTGATTCAGAACAATAAAGATAAGCACAGAATGTTGATAGTTGTACATTGGGTAAAAGCACTGAACTAAATGAAAACCTTTAGTCCCTTTCATTGCTGTGAGTATATTATTGATTGAAACCAGGAGATGCCTTCTTGATACAGAATGAAATTCAACAATTAAAAGTGTAATAAAGTGTAGGTGAGGACAGGGTGGATATTTTTAGTAAATCAGACAGTTCTAGAGGTCAGGTGTTGGTTGAAGGAGAATTTAGGAATACTACAAGATAGCTGGGAAGGAGATTTGTGATACTCTTAGCAGAACACAAGCATGTTTGCCAAACTGAGGAAGAAAATATTTCTGTAATGCTTTAAGGGAATAATCAGCAGAGTTTTTCACGGTGCATGGATGTACAGCAAATAGAGATTGAGAGATAAGGAGAACCTGAAGAAAGAGAATAAAAAAGAAGAGAGATAAATACATCAACTAGGATTGCAATACAAGAGCTGCATACAGGCTTAACACTGAATTATAGAATTACAGCACTTCTTTGTTTTCTCTCTGGTTCAGTGACTCCAGTGGTACATTTCCACTTATCTGGAAAAGAGTTGAAATTCCTATGATGAGTTCAAATATGTCTCACCACAATGGTCATAGGAGGAGAGTTTGTTCTATAAAGTACCACTGCTTCCATGCATGCTTTTAAGCTCTATTTGTCCTCTAAAGGGAAATCTCACACAAATTAAGAAATAAAACTCAGCACTGAATTCTAAAATAAACAGGCATTTACTCTTATGTTCTAGTGCAAGAAATGACTGTGACTTTAGACTTTCTGCCCACAGAACTTAAAAAATGACGACGCTTTATTCAGTACTATGGATTCTATACAGGGTGACAGCTACTCAGACATTAAGCATGGCAGTGTCAAGTGTTCAGATGACATGGTTTCTCTGCAAATTTTATGTGGTGCCACAGTGTGAAAATTAGAGGGAGGAGTCCTTTTTTATATTGCTATATACTCTGAAAGGGAAAAGTTGTAAAATAAATATCCACACCCTCAAAAAAAAAAAAAAAAGAAAAAAGAAAAAAATGTCAAGGCATCTTTCTTAAACAAATTTTCATATAATTAGTCTTGTCCTAAAAGCAAGAGAAATTAAAAAGAAGTCTAGGAATTGGTTAAGATCTAGGTAGTATTATATGAATATAGAGAGTTTTTCTCATAAAAATATAATTTATTCGGTTATTCTGGAAAAGGGATCTGAGTACACTGTTTAATGAAGCAGATCGTACACTGATCTGGAAACACGTGTCCAAATGTTCAATTTCTACACATCAACTGAAATTTAAGTGAAATACACTTGCATATGACATTACCTAAGTGCAAGTATGGGTGAGGCATGTTGCTCTATATCAGATTTTGATGAATATTTTCAAATAGATTTTCTAAAATAATTTAATGCTCAATTCACATGCATACCATATGCATAAAACCATGTTTTGTGATAATACCCACATAATTCCTTGATTAATGATCCTGAAATTAGAATTTTTCTCAACTTATCTGGAAAGAAATGAAACAAAAACACACTCTCTCATCCTAAGCATGTACAGTGCATCTCATGTACACACCTGATAGTTCTCAGTCAGAGCCCACAGAGGGAGTCAGTAGATGGTCACTCTTATTATGAATTGTGAAGCCAACTTAAAGAGCACTTTTCCACTGCCTGGAACACATCCAAGTCCAAGGCTTGGATCATCAAAACGTTGCAACTGCAAGACCTAAGATTCTTCTCTTATTCTAGCACTGGTATTTTGAACTAAAAGTTTATTATTGTATATGTAGAAGAAGAGTAACAATATATAAAAGACATAGAGTAAATATTCTATAGAACTTTCATACTTTCACGGTATAAGCATTCATCTCCTGGCTTTTTA
>PPHD01008184.1:10946-22064 GCA_002909625.1 Bambusicola thoracicus | reverse complement strand
AATATTCAAGATCAAGAGGGAGGGAGGTGATTGTGCCCCTCTACTCAGCTCTTGTGAGGCCCCATCTGCACTACTGCGTCCTGGGCCCACCAGTACCGGAAGGACGCAGAGCTCTTGGAGCGGATGCAGAGGAGAGCCACTAAGAGGGCTGGAGTACCTCTCCTATGAGGAAAGGTTGAGGGAACTGGGCATTTTTAGCTTGGAGAAGAGAATGCTCCGGGGAGACCTCGTTGCGACCTTTCAATATTTGAAGGGAACATATAAACAGGAAGGGGAATGGCTGTTTACGTGGTNACCGGAAGGACACAGAGCTCTTGGAGCGGATGCAGAAGAGAGCCACTAAGAGGGCTGGAGTACCTCTCCTATGAGGAAAGGTTGAGGGAACTGGGCATTTTTAGCTTGGAGAAGAGAATGCTCCGGGGAGACCTCGTTGCGACCTTTCAATATTTGAAGGGAGCATATAAACAGGAAGGGGAATGGCTGTTTATGTGGTTGGATAGTGATAGGACAAGGGGGAATGGTTTTAAACTGAGACAGGGGAGGTTTAGGTTAGATATTAGGAGGAAGTTTTTCACTCAGAGGGTGGTGATGCACTGGAACAGGTTTTCCGTAGAGGTTGTGGATGCCCCATCCCTGGAGGCATTCAAGGCCAGGCTGGATGTGGCTCTGGGCAGCCTGGTGTAGTGGTTGGTGACCCTGCACATAGCAGGGGGCTTGAAACTCCATGATCGTTGTTGTCCTTTTCAACCCAGGCCATCCTATGATTTTATGATTCTATGATTCTGTGATCTGAAAACTACATTAAAAAATAATTTANATGCCCCATCCCTGGAGGCATTCAAGGCCAGGCTGGATGTGGCTCTGGGCAGCCTGGTGTAGTGGTTGGTGACCCTGCACATAGCAGGGGGCTTGAAACTCCATGATCGTTGTTGTCCTTTTCAACCCAGGCCATCCTATGATTTTATGATTCTATGATTCTGTGATCTGAAAACTACATTAAAAAATAATTTAAACAAGTTGTTTGTTACAGGCAAATGTCGTTCACTAGCAAAAGCATAACAGAAACATTTTATTTATTTATTTATCTATCTATCTATCTATCTGGAGACTAGATGGTGATGAAACAGATCTGATGAGCAGTAGTATTTTCTGGCTAATGCGACACTTTAGGAATATGTCAACAAGGTTCACCCACTGTGTGCACCTATCTGAATCAGCTGTATTACTTCTGCCCACACTGACACTCCTCAGTTGTAACTTCAGGCAGATTTTCTCTATAACTCCTTTATTAGTAATGATCACACCGAGTAGATAGCCTGGCTTGATTTTCAAATTTCACACTGACTTTGGAGGGGTGACAGAAACCCCACAACAAACCTATAAGCATGTTGTACTTTGTACATAAAAGTCTGCAGGGATTACTGTGGAGCACCAGTGTGCCATTTGTATATACTTGTGTTCAAAGATGTATAAAGCCATAGAATTACTTGAGTTGGAAGAGATGCTTAGAGGCCGTCTGGTCCAAATTCCCTGCAATGAACAGGGACACCTTCAGCTCCATCAGGTGCTCAGAGCCCCATCCACCCTGACCTTGAGTGTCTCCAGGGATGGGGCATCCAACACTTCTGTCTGTATCCTGTGCCAATGCCTCACTACCCTTATGATAAAAAAAAACTTCTTCCTTATACCTGATCTAAACCTTTCCTCTTTTAGTTTGAAACCCTTCCCCTTACAGAAGAGGAAATAGTTTTTTCAGAGAAAGATTAAACTTTAGGTACAATTTTCTGTTCAGCCTGCTGCCTTCAATGTTTTAAAGGTTGTGCAACAAGTCACCTGCTGTTTGAGTAGGAAATGTTTCCTGGAAGTGTGCTCTTGAATGACAGGAGGCTTTGTCTGAGCAGGAATATAGACTCCATCTCCTCCTTGTACTGGAGTGGGAAACTTCCCACCTGTCAGCGGGACACACCAGTGATAGCTCAGAAACAGTCATAGAATTATAAAATGGCTTAGGTTGAAAGTGACCTTAAAGATCATCAAGTTTCAATCCCCCTGCTGTGGACCGGGTAACAGCATTAGATGCATGTGCAACTGCCTCTGTTTTCTGTTTTTTCCTCTCCCTTTGAAATAGTCAACCAAATGGCACAATCCTCTGGGAAAAAGAAAATTAAAATAATAAATAATAATTAAAAAAAGGAGGCTAGAGGGGTGCTTACAGTATCTTTAATTGGAAATGGTTTGATTTTTCAATTTATAGAAAAGAAATGATGTGAAACAAGTATTTTGTTCAAGTGATTTGTTTGGTTTTCCTCTGCAGATTCAAAACATTCCCTGTGCTTACTGAAAATGAAATTCTGTTCTCCACTGGAATTTTATTGGTGATTGTCACAAAGCTAAAAATTCTGTTTTTAACCCAGTTCAACTATTAAGTATCATTAGTTCTGGACAACCAGTGATCTCATTGTCACAAGCGTGTTTATTCTCCCATTTGCTAAACCTGATGCAAACATAAGGGGTCAGTTACCTACTTATCTGCTCTTCCATGACTTTTTCTGTGATACGGAAACCCCCTAAAATTGGCAGCAAAAAGTAGTTTCAGATAATTTAATTGCCAAGGCAATAAAAACCATGAGTTTACAGAACAAGCAGATTACTTGTATGATGTTTCATGTTCATGGCTGACTGAAACAACAACAACAACAACAACAACAAACAGTAACAGCTCTTTGTAACAGATGAAGTACTTGTCTTTTGGAAGAGCAATTTGTAGCTTTTGGGCAACTTGCAGAGCTTGCACTAGATTAGGTGTGAACCGGGAGGGGGGGGGAGAAAATGATCTTTAAGTGCCCAAGTTGGCCAAATCTGATGCATTTGCATCCCAAACAGTAATTTCAAATGTATGTATGAGTGCACAGGAAAGCTGACATTTTTTTTTCCAGAATGGTGAGTAAAATTCAAAGGACTGTGAACTGACTGTCACCTGTGATTGGTGAGATTCGTCTTACCGTCCTCAGTATGGAAAGGTGAGCAGCTAGAAAGCAATCAGTCTGTAAACTTAAAATCTCACTGGGATTTTGCTTGTGTTTGTGTTACTTGTAACCTCTGCTACCAGTGTATAAAAATCTGGCTTGAACTTTTGATTAATATGTTTTTTACTGCACCATTAAGCTTGCCTGGTTTACTAGCAGCACGAGGAAACTCACAAATGCAACATCATTTGTACTCCCAAATACAAATAAACTAGTTTGTGCAGGCATCCTCAAGGACTTTCACCCTGAAATATGTTTATGAAAGTTAATGTTCAGGATATATTTCTGGAAAAGCTTAAGTCGTGTCACGGCTCATATTGCCTTTGTGCTGAAATTTGGGGCAAAAGAACAGATTTTCGTGGCCATAAAATGCTGCTTCAGTCACAGATATCATCAAATCATAGATTGTTAATGTTGGAAAGGCCACTAACATCCCCAGGTCCAGTAATCAGCCTGTGCCTTTGTCTGTTCTAGACCATGCTCCTCAGTGTTAAATCTGCCCTTTCCTTAAACATCTCCATAGACAGTGATTCTACCACCTCCCTGGGCAGCCTGTGCCAATGCCTCACCACTCTTTCTGGGGATAATTTTTATCCTAATATCCAACCTGAACCTCTCCTGGTGCAACTTAACCTCTCATCCTGGGCGAAGAGGCCAACACCCACCTCACTGCAATGTCCTTTCAGAGTGTTGTAGATTGTGATAAGGTCTACCCTGAACCTCCTATTCTCCAAACTGAACAACCCCATGTCCCTCAGGCACTCCCCATAAGGCTTGTGCCCCAGACCTTCACAGCTCTGTTGCCTTTTTCTGGACGTGCTCCACAAAGATGCCCAAGAGCTCTGCACAGATTCCACACACCATTGAAACCAGTGCAGAGCCTGCCCTTCATGGAGTAGTGATGGAGTTTTCATTATGGACCATAAGTTTTATAAGATGAATTTGCTGCACAGTAAATAGTGATAATCTTTGTTAACTTTCATCTACTTCATTTGTCAAGATGATGAATCTGAAGATGTTCGAGATTTTTAAAAGATAATATGGTTTGCTGTTGGTCCTAATGGGATTTTTTCCTCTTTGCTAATAGTGTGGAATTTTGCTGTTCGGCGTCATTTTATTTTATTACTCTCATTTTTTTGTGTAACAGTGGTGTATTGCCATTTGGTCAAACACACGCTGTTTTGCCACTGAAGCTGTTCATCAAAGTGGTGACATTTCATTTTAGGACACGTTTGGAAAGCAGATACAGTTGTTGTGCTTTGACTTGGGAAATCCCATATAATGTATGTGAAAGCTGCTCCAACCCGAGCTCAAATTCACAGGCACTTTACAATGAAAATCAGCCACTTTCCCTTGACCTCCTCTCACATGGAAATGAGGCCTGTATAATTCAGGCAATGTTAAAGGAAATTAAAGAGAGCGCTTCCACACACAGCATGAAGTCAGCCTGAGGAATACACTCATAGTTCATAGATTTGATTTTTAAAAGGGCTGGATAATTTTATGACCAATAATAACATTTTTAGTTATGCATGCTAAGTTAGATATAATTGGATTTCTTGCTTCACAGCATCACTGCAGGGCCAGGAAGGGATGTATTTACACACATATGCACCTATTCACACCCATGCACCTATAAGCAACAATGAATTTTGGTAATCTTTATTAGGGAATTTTTTGAATAATTGTGCATAGGCTATTGGTTCTGAGTAGTAAAGGCTGAGATCTACATATCAACAAGAGCCATACAGTGTAACTCTAGTAATTATAATGCACACAGCACATATGAAAACTGTGGGCACTTTTGTCCATTTTGCCAATGTCAGCAAGCGTGGATCCAGCTGCAGGAGGATGTGTCAAAACATCAGCTCTTAATCTTCAAAAATCTTATGGGATTATGAAAAGCCTTGCAAACCTCAGTCAGTACCAGAGTGCCAGATGCTGGCTACAGACGCAGGCACTGAAATGAGATTGCTTGTTTAGTTAACACATCCTTCACTCACCCACAATGGTCATTACAGGAATCAGCAGGGGAAACAGTGAAATGGAAAAAAAAAAGAAAAGAAAAAAAAGAAAAAAACATAACTGGAGTCCATAGCTTTTTTAGCTAATTTTTAAGTATTTGGTTTAAGTGAAAATATAGCTGAATATTATAAATTAATTTGAAAACTCAGAACTCAGAGGATTATTAATGCATGCTATGGGTATGATGAAGTAGCACACCGGGCATCATTTTATTCTTTTTCCTAGCATGCTTTTTACTACCAACGCTGGAATCTGAACCTATGGAAGAATGGAGCAATTAATGAGATCATTAAAGGTATCATGTATCACTATCAGCGCTTTCAGCTGTTGGGATAGAGTCTAGAAACCTTTCCTAGCACTTATGCCAGTTACACTGGCTAGGGAGAGAATTAGGCACCAGCAAGAAGCCAATTAAAGGCTGCACATTCAGCATGCAGATGCCTAAAGCATGCCAAAGGCAAGCAATGATGACAGGGACAAGTCCTATATCCCACAGGGGAAATGCCAAACTGCAAGGCACCAGAAGCTGACCCAGTCATTCACAATGCTTATCACTGAATTACTTCTTGAAAGAGTTATCATTTTAAATTTAATGCATAAAACTCATTGTTAAAATGCAAGAGGAAAAGTTTCATGACTGCAGTATCCTTCTGCAGACTTCATAGCTGTCTCCAAACTCTGAATCTTGGATTCGGTTTTATGATGAGTCAGAGGAGGGATGCAAGCACATTGATGCATTGGCACAGCATGGCACATGCTCCCTTATCAAGTAGAAAGGTATTAGACTTTAGCTGTTGGATGGAGTCAGAGCACATGCTAAATGAAGCTTCAGTTATGCTAATGATCATATTACCAAGAAGGAGTCTTCAGTTCTGCTGCCAGGACTACATGTGATAAATAAATAGTAATGAAACTGCCAGCAGAGGATCCAAGTACTCCATCCTGAACGTTCAGTCTCTATGGTCTTGCCCTGTTTGATTGCATTTATCTTCAATTTCTGCAACATTCACTTTAGAACTAACAGTAAAGGATGTGAAAAACTACCAGCCTTTTGCAGATCACTTAGACCCTTGCTAGCCTTCCTACACATTATTTTAAAACATGATAGTAGATAGCATAGTCATACCTGGAAAAACATGTTCAGAAGCATCTCCTTTCAGTGATCATGCTCCTATGCAGTGGGCAGTCTTTTCAGAATTAAATTATAAACACAAACTACGCCAGGAAATTCAAATTGATAAAGTATGCATTGCCTTTAGCAGGGAGTTAAACTCGATGGTCTCTAGAGGTTCCTTCCAACCCTTACATTTCTGTGATTCTGTCATTATGTGATCTTACTTTACACTGTTAAGCAGATATAAATTATGAAGTGGATCATACAGGTGGCATTTAAATAGTCTGAGGAGTTGTAGACAAGAAGGTAGAAGTATAATTATAGAAAAGTCAAAAAGAATTTTACACTGATGAAAAACAACACTGATAGACTTGACATTGAGAATTATTTCAATACATGATGAAACTATTAAAAGTATGTTAAATGGAAAGAAGTAGGTCAGTCTATTATTAGGCAAAGGAATATCAAGTGAATCCAGAGATAAGAGGAAGGAAAAAAAAAGGAAAAAAAAGAGAGAGAGAGAAATAATTTTATTTGGGCAGGTTTCTGGTTAACCACATGGAGAGTATTGGGAGATCAAGGGAAAAGTTGTCCTGTGTTCTATGAAAGAGTAAAACAAAACTGGCCTGTTACCTATAGCCAACAACATGCAGTAATCCCCCTTATGCTGAGTCTGTTTGATGCATGGCAGTAATTGATGAATGATCTTTCTGTCTTTATGTCAACTCATGAGTTATTTTTTCATCATATTTTTTTTCCTTGTTCAACTGACGAGGAGGAATGATAAAAGGTGCTGTGGGGCTTAGTTGTCCACCTGTGTTAAATCACCACAGGTCTTTCTTCACTTGAATATTTGTACTCATTCCTTCCATCCAAGCTTCACATTTTCTATCACTAACAACAGGGAAATGGTTGTGTTATGTTTGTACTGGGTATCATCGTAAAAACATTGTTTTCTATGTACTACTGGTTCAGCAGGTGGTGGATGGTGTGTTACGGGAAGATTCTGCATCTCATCACTATATAGGGAGGAACTGTGTTGGTTTGGTAAACTTTCCTGAATGCACATTTTCATCTATTTCTTTTTTCCTTGTTGTAGCAATTTAAAAATAAGGGCATTCCAATGAAAAAATATGTTTTTCTTTGTGTGTGGGAAGCATGATCCAATTACCAATGCTTTAAAAGATTGGATTTAGATTCTGTTAAGCAAATTTTTATTTGTACTGGTGAGTTCCTTTGACATCTGTTTACTACCTAAAATATTGCTGCTATCATCTAATGACCAGACATACTGGCTCCATTCACCAGAAGTGTCATTCAATAGCTGCTCTTTAGCACTCAATGTTGCATTACACCAAATGATGGAGTATTAGGCATTTAATACTTTTTAATTAATTTTTGAATGTCAAGATTAAGCATTACGTTACAGGTGTTGTAGTAAGAATTAAACCATGTATTATCTATGAAACAACTGCACTACAATAATTAGAAATGTGGGTGTCTGAAGACCTTAACATTCATGTAGAAGTTATAATCTGCCCAGTCATTTCCAACATTTACAAACTTGTATATATCTTCAGTTCAACACACATCTACTGAAGATATGTATGTGCTCCTTCAATTTTCTGTTTAATTTGTAAACATTCTAATTTAGTATTCTCCTTGCCATTGCTGAATATGAAAAAAAAAAAATAAAAATCCTGCAAGTCATTAGAAACACTGCTAAAGGTTGGACTGACATAAAACGCATCTTTCTGGATTCTATGTTATTTTTATGAGATGCTGGATACATTTGCTATACACTCATTCCACAGTAATTACCAAGCCAGTTTTTATATTTTATCATAACATCTATAATAATTTGTGAATTAATACAGTTCATACAAAGTGTCCTGCAGACATTTACTTTTATATACATATATATGTGTATTATTCTTACTTTTTTCCCTGTTGCTACTTTCCTTTATATTGCAACAACAGTGACAGAAACACTTCATAAACACATGGTGAAATCTCACCACCTGCATGCACTCTGTGGCCATCTCCAGCCTACTTGTTTCACCTTACCCTTAGAAAGACCTCAACATTTGATGTTAATTATTAACTAATTAACTAAGTGTGTAACTGGTACTTATACAGCAGCTCTGTGGTCACTGCACAGGTTTTTTTTTCAGACACTTCCTTGTTTCCAGAGATGTTTTGCTGACAAACAAAATATTTTAGGGGCTTTTGCCCTAGTTTTGTTGTCATTTCTTATAACCTTGTCGAGAGGATTTTGTCACTTTCAGATGAATTTGTAAATTTTCTGCTGCTTTGTGGAAACTGTAGCATATGAAGAAGAAACATACTAAAAAGATTAAGGAGAGTTGGAGTCAATCAGGCACATGATTGTTGGAGGTGGGAGCTTTGGGCTCACTGCTTGTGCAACAGGTAGCATAGTTATCCATCTTTAAAAATTTCTAGTGACCACAGCTAGACAAAATTCATACTTGTGTTTGTATAACTGAGGCCTAGCAGGAAATGTTCAAAATTCAGCTGAAGTAACATTTCCTGCTTTCTCAGTCATACCTGATGTAGGACCAAGTGAGAAGCACCTCAGTTGGATAACGTGGACTTGATCTGAGGGTTAGTGAACTCAGTGGAAGCATTTCCAATGTGTTCATTAGGCTTTAATTCATTATATAAATGCTGAATGGTAGCACGTTCTGCATTGTGAAAGTATCTCTAATGATGTTTTCTATTCATGAATTCATGTTGAGTGTTGCTTTGTTGATGCAGCACAGTGGTTTGTGTATAGATTCATTTTATTGAAGGCAGCAGAGATGTGTTTGACAAAAGAAGAAAATGCTCTTATTAAAGGTGGTAAATCTTTTTCAGAATGTTGTGCACTTTGTTTTGAAATTGTCTCACAGATTTTTGTGTTGACTCTCCACAGTTGTTTTCATTATTTGAAAAATGACCCATTAAAAAAAAAAAAAGTGTATGTATGTCTTTTTGTTTTCTGCCCTACTGCATTTGATTTTGTATTTAATATTTTAAAGTGAATACTTCAAGAAAGAAAATCTTCCTAACTTAAATCTCATCTGTTCTGAGATGTTTGCGGAGAAAGTACCCCTATAAGAAAACACAAGGCATATGAAGAATGTAATGTGTTATGAAATGCAACAAAACCTTTTTCTTTTTTAATTTAAAATATTTTCTTTAGTTTTTATTACAAGTATTTTCATTATCAGGTATTTATTGTTTAAATGTATATTAAAAGCAAAGGAAAAGAAAACATTAAGACTCCAAGTAAAAGGTCTTGGCTCCCAATTTACTTGTCATATACATTAGAGCGAAATCAGCATTTTATTTCAAATTCTATATTTAGATTTTGAAAAGGCATACTTGGGAAGAAGTTCTATGTTCGTGTCTTCTCATTTTGAACAGCATGTGTATATACATACATATGTACATAGCTTTAATATACCTATAAACATACACAATGAGCGACACTACAAAAAGGACCACATTCTGAGATTCCGTATTTGTAACTTCTGCTGAAGGCAAATGAATTTAACAAGGTTAGCTGAAATTCAGAATCATACTGTGGGTCTGATATTTGGTCCAAATCCTAACCCAAGGTCTGGGACAATATATATTCCAGTAATGCGGTTACTTGATTCAGAATTCCATATTGATATTAAATTTAGTATTGTGTTCACCACTAAACATTAGTTGTTCAACTTTAAAACATTTCTTTAAATTTCTTCAAAGATCTCAATAAATCTCAATTCAAATAATAGAGTGGCCTGGGTTGAAAAGTACCTCAAAAATTATATTTATGAGACTTTTAACACAAAAATAATGTTCCTTGAAAATATTTTGCATCACAGTGAAGAATTTTTTTATTTTTTGTTTATTTTTTTACTAAAGTCGTAAGCATAATTTCAAGCAGTAATGATAAAATTTTGAAGTCCTTTATGAAATCAACTTCTATAAATGAGAGATTATGAAAACATCTTTTCCTATGTAAGAATAAGCTACTTACATCACAGTTATAAAAATGATCACATTTCCAAATATTTGACAAAACCTATCTAAACTTTAATAGACAAATAATACTAGGAGTTTAGCAGTAGCAAATGCTGAAAGAGCGAAATACATATACAAGTAAGAATTACTAGATTTATTTACTTTTCTTGATAAAGCACTGCAAATTCCCTCTTCACCTTCTCTTCTGTTTTTCTTTTAGCATTGCAACTGTATGCACATGGATTAAATGAGTGCTACCTATTCATCAGTACTAGTTTCCCAGTAAAACCTCTAATACCTCAACCTATATCCTACCAGTAATATTTGCATATAGTTGATCATTACAGAGAAGTATAAAAATAGAACAACATGATGGATAACATTTTAAGGAAATGTCTCCTTTGCCCATACTTAAGTTTTGATATTTATAGTAGTATCTGTATATCTGCTAGTCAGTGACAGTCATCTTCAACTGGTAATATTTTCTATCTTAGATATATAGCTCAGTGTTTATAAGCAGTCCCTTTTATCTACTTACTCTTCCAAGACAGCACAGCAAACCAAGGAAAGCAAAAAAAGGAGAACAGACAAATAGTTGTTCCTTTTCTAGCTGGATTTTCTTCCGCAGTTATGTTCTCTGCATGTCCTGGTTTCAGCTGGCACAGAGTTGATTTTTTCTTCATAGTGTCTGATATAATGCAGTGTTTTGGCTTTAGGATAAAAACAGTTAATAACACACCAGTGTTTCAGTTCTTACTGAGCTGTGATGAACAGACACAGCATTTCAGTTTTTCAACTTCTTATACTGTCCTGGCAGTGAGAAGGGCTAAAAAGGCACAAGGAGTTAGGATGGGACAGAACCAGGACAGCTGACCTAAACTGGACATAGGGATATTCCATACCATATGATATATTGTATGGAAAAAAAGAAAAAGAAAA
>PPHD01008183.1:8778-22065 GCA_002909625.1 Bambusicola thoracicus | reverse complement strand
ATTGTAATATAGGTGACCCAATGCCCCTGTGTGAAGTTTAGAGTTGAATGCTGGTTCATAAAAGTTTGTATTTAAAACAGGGAAGGGAGAGAGAACTGGGGAGAAATTCCCACAGCTCAGAATATTTCTAAGGCTGCCTGACAAAGCAGCTTGAAATCTCTGCACAGAGCTTTCTCTAAGCAACTTGGTGGGTCTGGCGTGACTATCAGCTTTGAACGTGGTTTTCATTTCTAGCCTCTTTTTCTGTCTCAGTAGTGAGTGCTGATCAGAGTTTTCAGACTGCTTGCCTCAGTGTGGCACTGCCCAGTGCTGCAGCCTGCGGTCCCAGCTGTGCTGATGCTGAGCGAAGCCCCACTGCTGACCAGCATGGAATTGGGTGGAATTTGAGCTATTTGTGTCAGTGTTTTGTAAAGAAGAGAAATATTTACCTTGTTTCTTGATGTGATACCACATGAAAGCATTCATTCTCTTTTTAGGCCTTGCTCTTGTATCACAAACATGTTTATTCAGTAAGTTATTTGGGTGGTTTGAAGGATGAAATTAAACTCTTGTGCAGAAGACTTTTCTTGTGCAATTTTTAATAACGAGTGGTAGGAACTGCACGCTGTTGCAGTAATGTGATCACAAGTGAGGATTTTATGGGGAACTCTTCAAATAACGAAATCCAGTATGCATCCATAACTAAAATGCTTTTGATGGCTTAAAAGAAACATTTTTGACTAACTGTGCATGGGTTGTGTTCTGTGTGAAGCTGCTCTGTCTGAGCTGTACCTGTGGGTATTTTTTCCACTTTATTCTGATTCCCAACTGATTGACTGTCTCTAAGTTTGCCTTGTAAAGGATAAAGAGGTACCCAAGAAAGTGAGAGTGTGGCTCTTGCTTCACTTGTTGCCCAGAAGCTACAAGATGCAGATAATTAGACATGACTTATTATCAGAAATAATTAACGTAACTAATAACACTAACATTTACTCTCCTAGAAGTACAAGACAAGAAGCAATAGGGAGTTCTTCCCCATCACAATTTAGTATCTTTTTCTCTTCTATACCTCTCTGAAGTTGCAAGCAAGAATCAGCTCCTGAAAAGCATTGCATAAAAGCTAAGCATTGGAAATTAATTATGAAAACTGTCAGGTTTTCCATGTGTCTTTTCTCAAAGTATTCAATGCTGATAGCTGGAAAAGCCTGGTGAGTCTGCTTAATGGGATCAAAAGAAAAAATAAGCTTTAGTGCAATCTAGAGTTGCTTGAGATTTATGGATCCTGGGCTGCTCATTTGGATCTTGTCTCTCTTTAACCTGTAATTCTGGTGTTTGGCAGCCTCTCTTCTCCACAGAGGTCTGCTGGCCGTCTGGTGAAACATCATTTGTTGTGCAGCAATGAAAACAAAAGAGGTGAAGAATGTACAAGTGCAATTTCCCTTTTCTAGTTTCTTTCTTGTACAAAATGATAAAAAAAAACAGCTCACAGTATAAAGAGTAACAGGAAAAAAAGGGATGTTTGAAGCCCACCTCAGGCTGGGAGAACTCAGAAATGCAGTGTGTCCTCTTTGCAATGTTAACATGTTTAGATTTTTTTTTCCTTATCCTAAGAAAGACTCAGTTGGCTCAATTATGTGAGTCTGTATTTTGAGTTTAAGGCTCTTGTTACAGAAGATCATCTTCTTGTATTCGGAGAGCACAAAATGCTTCATGCACAGCTGGTCTATATGAAATAATTGACAGTTCTATAGCTCAATTGTTGCATTAATGTTTCCTGGAAGAGACAGATTGGCTTCACCAGTTTAATCCTCAAACATGTGGTCCATATTCAAATTTGAAATGAGGCGTAACTGCGAACAAGCTTTATGTTTGACTGGATTTACTTTGCTATATGCCAAACATACATGCTATGTGAGCACACTGCCTGGGTTCTCTTAGCAAGTTACTACTGTGACTCTTCTAGCAGAGAGTACCCCAGTTCCTCTTACTGCATTGTATACCAGGCCAAACCTTAATATTCAAGCAGGTTCCATTGAGAAGCAATATTTATGGAAAGATAAAAATTGCTCTCCTTACTCACATACTTTCTGCTTGCCATGTGTTGGGTCTTCAGTTCTGGAAGGAATTTTATTAAAAACTGCTGTGTGATACGCTCTTCTAGAAAGCTCTCTGTATGCATTCGTTGTCTTTCTAACCCAGTTTAAGGATGTTTGATCCTTGTTGATGGGCTTTGTATAGCATTTCTGTTTTATCCAGAGTAGTTAGCCATACTAATGTGGGGGCTGCATGTTTTTGGAGGAGATCTAGGATCAGTTTTGTGTTTTGATGACCAGGCTGGGTACCCAGATTACAATTGTCCTTGTTTGGTTAAATTAGACAAGTGGTGCAGCCATGGGAATATGGTTTTGTGTAAGTCTTGTCTGTGTTGAGATGCAACGCTCTTCCAGGCAGTGTTGGTTTAACAGGGCAGTAAGGGTCTCCTTACCATTCAAATCTGGGGATGTTTCTGTTTTGCATATAACAAACCTGGATCAGAAGCTATGGTTGGCATAGGAGACAGGTTGCATGCAAAGGTCAGCAGAAGACAAATCCTATTTAATGGGCACAAAGCAATTCTGGCCAGATGGTCAGAATTTGTCCTTTGCCGGGTGATTGTGTGACTGGTGAGTGAGGATGAAGAAAAGTTAAGGGATATTCTAGGATAGCCATTATCCCTTTGGTATGTCTTGACCATTGTTTCATGAAGATTTTGTGTGGTACCAAACCTGGCTGGGATGCTTAGGGACTCCTGGCAGTGGGCTTTAGATCTCTGGAGTTAGATGCAGTCGCTCTGGCAGTCAGAGCTTTTATCAGTATTGACTCTGGCAATCTGGGGCTCACAGCTTGGAGTACTGGTAGCTATTGCCATTGTTATGAGTGGCAGCACAGCTGGATTCTCTTTGAAGAGTTTCCATCCATGTCCTGTTAGGCAGTTGGTAGTTATTCATCTTTCATCTTGAGAGATTCTGCTGATAAAACAGCAGCATGTATGCTGGGATAGCACTTCTGTCCCCATTCACTGCTGCTCTGTCCTCTTCCTTGGGTTTTGCAGTGCTTCCCCATATGCCCTGTCATTCCAATATCTGGCTTATTTTCACAGCCGTTCTGAGTGTGCAGCTGCTCCACCCTTCAGTTCTTTCCAGACAAATCTGATGAAACTGTTCTACCAACACCTCAGCCTGGCTATTATTTCAAGTTCTTTCTAAAACTAATAGCCAATTATTTAAGATTTAATAATCAACTATTGTTCCTTTTCTGAAATAAAACAGAGGTGTTTGTGGAGGAGGTAACACATCCATGTGATGTAACAATTTTCAGAGCATTAACTCCATAGTATGTGAATTCAGCCAGAATACATGTGCTCCGTGTCAAGGCAAGTTTATATAAAGTGCTTTTGGGAAAAACTGCCTTTAACTTCACAGGTCAAGCAGAAGACTTTCAGTGCTGCAGTAAAATCTAATGTCAAATGTAATTTTGCATTAATCTAATTTACTAATCTAAACTGTATTTTCTAACAATTATAATCCTGGTGATGATTTTTTCTATAAATTTGGATATAGTGATCAGGTGGTATTTAAATAGTGAGTGCTTAGAAATCTGCTGGCAAATAAGAGGTGTCGAGAGGCAAATGTAAGAAGTTCTGCAATAGGAAGCATCTACTGCAGTATTCTATTAGCATGTGTTGTGTACTTAGAGTCAAGGGGCACAGCTTGCAGTAACTTGAATCATTTGGTAAGAGGATGAAAGGAGAATATTTATGGGAAAGTTGAGAGGAAAAGAATTGTATGTTAAAGGAGAAACATGAGGAAAACCTTTGTGCAGAAAAAAGTAGTGGGTGACAGGAAAATAATTGTGCAGTTTGGGGAGAAATATAGAAGGAGGCAAAGAAAAGACAAATACCATAAAACTTGGGAGAAAAAGGTGAAATTGGTGTGTAGGAGTGGGAATGGAAAAGGGGTAAATCTGAAGGGACACGTAGTCTAAAAATAGTTATGTACAAGTGAAGTATATGTGAAAGGAAGACATGTTAGTGAAAAATGAGGAAGGAAAAGGAAAGATGTAGAGTTCTGCTGGAAGAGAGGAGAAGCTCTGAACCAATTACTGTACTACATCCCAACAAATTAAGGTATCATATAAAATCTGTATGAAGGATTTTATGGTATAGTCTAATTCACAGATTAGCCAAGAGAGAGGAAAATGTATTGCAGTTAATTTACACCAACTTGTTTGATGGAGGGTGTTTTAGGATGGATTTAGGAAGTTCATTAATAAAGCTCTGTAGATTAAAATCAAATCCACATGTCTTAGTCTGTAAAAGCAGACATTTATAAAATAAATGAATATATCATGTTACTTCTGTTTTTCTTTAAGATGACTTCATGTGAATTAGGATCAACTGCAGAGTTACGAGATGTGTTGGAGCATGTTGAAAGGTGTTAGCCTAATACACAACATCACCTCTCCTAAGCTGGGTAGGTAGGCAAACTTTGGGGTCTTGTGAGTTGTTTCTGTTACAGTAGAAACAAGAAGCAAATCTTTCTTGTTATAGTCTAGTTTTTTATTAAGAATGTATGAAAAAAATATATGGACACGTTTTTTTACTCCTCCTGAATAAAGTGTAAAGGAAACAGGAGTAACTAATCTCTGCTCACTGATTCAAGCCTTGTAGGTTTTCCTACAGGCTCTTGTAATCTACCTGCAGCTTTTCATTCTGCCTAAAGTTCTTCTGCAGAGTGCTTTTATTCCCATCACCTTGCCCTGCTCCATTTCTCTCCCTGTTGTTTTAGTTACCTATTCCATATTGAAATTTGTTAAAGTTTATGCTTTTCCTACATAGAGACCAGCTATCTTAATTCTCATCCTGAGAGGTTCCACGCAGCTGAGCCTGAGCAGTACCGGGGCGTTTTTAGTGTGGAACATCTGACGGCAAATCTTGCAGCAGTGCCGTGTTTTAATCTTTATCTTTAAATCTTACAGCTCTGCTTGTTATGATTATTTTTTTCCAGAGTGCAGTGATGTTTTACCTTTTCAAACACAAAAAGAAAAATTTACTTTCTGTTTCCTAAAGATACTCTTTGATCAGAAGTTCATGTTAACAATTTCTTTTTTTATTTCAAGACCAAGAGAGGAATGCCCAAGGGTGACATAAATCATCCGTAGTTCTGAAAGCCTTTTAAATAAAGTATTTTCTCTTTGCAGGATTGAAACTTGTGATCTGTCATCAGGTTGAGTTACTTATTTGAGATCTAAGCACTGCATTTTGCCTTTCACTGAATTCTGGGGGAAGCAATTTACTCCACTGAAGGGTATCATCTACAGACTAAGGATGTTTACTGATTTCAGCTGACTGATGAGAAATTACATTGAAATGAAGAATACTCATTACTTACTTTTGTTAGTAAGTCAAGAATAACTTACTAGTAAGAGAACTACTTAGAATGCCAAGACTATTGTGGCAATGGGTGATAAGACTCGAAAAGTCAGTGAAACTTTCAGATTCTGTCAGTGTTATTTGTAGCTTGGTTTAAACAGAACACTGCCCCCATCTTTTTTTTCATAAAGAGTAGGAATTAAATGCTTGAGATGTATTAAAAAGACAGCTTTTCTATCGGTGTTTCTCTCTCAAAAGAACTTCCTTTGAGCTTTTAGAGGTTGGCACCTTCTGTAAGTAACATATGTTAAAACATGGCAGTCACGGAGGACCATGTTTCTCTACGTCCGTTCTTCATTCATGGTGATTTTGACTTAGAGTATGTAGTCTAGCACAGCACATATGGAGATTCACTGCTAGTAAGTGACTACTTAAGATGAAGTAATTTGCAATTTCTATAAATGAAATTATTTCATTGGAATGTGTGGTTTATAGAAAGAAAGCATGTTTTTAACTTTGATAATTTGATTTCAATCACTGATAGCTACAGTGATGTTATGTTGTTCAGTAGACATAATAGTCCCTCAGTAGACACAATAGTCACTCAATCTGTCTTTTTATTTGAAATGAAAAAAATTAAACTAATTCCATAGAATTATAGTTTGTATTAGTATATTTCTGCCAAAAATACTTAGATCATAAATACTTAAATGTTCATTGTGATCAGTGAACATTTTGTTTTCAAAAGATATAATTAGCTTTCTAAGATTCAGTAAAACAAGGGATGGGATATGGATCATTTGTCATAACGCTGATCTTAGGTGTTCTCCTTTATGTATTTATTGCAGGACAGGTGATGAGGTGATAGAAACTTGCAGGTCTTATGCTGTGGCAGAAATGAGGTAAACCAGCTCTGATAGTTGTTATTATAGAGCATATGTATTATGTTATTTTGAACTGTTTGACTGTGAGACTGAAAAATATTTAAACAGAATGCAAGGACCAGAACAGCTGTGACAGCATAGGAAGTTTCACGTTTTCTTTTTTTGATATATTTTTTCCTTGAAGACCTTGCTGTCTTCCTATCCTTTTACATCAAGGAACAGCTTGTTTGAGTTCCCTGAAGTAAAGCTGGAAGACACACCTTTCCTTCAAGTAATGAACGCTTCAAGCTTGGCAAGGAATACGGAAAGTGAGGGTGCCAGGGAAGGTGAGCTGGTGTGGGGCTGTGTGGGGGCAGCAGGGCTGCTGGGGTTAGCTGCTGGTGCCCAGGGATGGGAGCTGCAGAGGTTCATCTGAGTGGAAGCTGCAAACTTCACAACCTTGCAGTAAAGGATAAAGCCAGCCTGTCACAGAAACACTAGAGGCAGTATGATAAGACTGAGCAAAACTCGTCTCACCGTCCTTTGGTGTGATGATAGAGGTGTCTGTTATTTGTGTGTGAAAATTGGATTTTCTCATTTGCTTTAAAATATACTTCCTTGTAAAGCTTCAGGTCTACCCATGATGCCCACAAAAGACCTGTTGTGAGGCTGTTTTGGAGGCCTCCCAAGTCAGTGGAACTGCCTTCTGTTCTGGGCATGTTGATGCACTCCTCTGAACACTGCAGCTGAAGACTTTCATCCCAGGTCAGACAGCAGTGAATTTGTTTTGCTGACTCATTGATCTGATAGGAAGCAGCATCTCTGCTCCAGAGAGCTCCTTCTGTTGGGAAGGACAGAAGGATACAAATTTACATCCAGTTATGCTCTGGGTGCAGTAATTCTACTGAAGTCAGTGAAGGTAGTCTATTTTTACTGATGTAGATGTTTCTGTTTCCACTTACCATTTAACTTCAAACACCGTACAGTAACTTGCTGTACTTTCTTCACTTTACATTTTGC
Organism: Bambusicola thoracicus; assembly: GCA_002909625.1. Lineage (NCBI taxonomy): Eukaryota > Metazoa > Chordata > Aves > Galliformes > Phasianidae > Bambusicola > Bambusicola thoracicus. Next base: position 14,793 of record PPHD01008183.1, on the reverse strand, counting down.
AGATACCATACATAAACCTGGTTTATGTCTTTTCTAAGTGGCAGTTGGTATAAACATATAGTATCAGTGTATAGAATGAAATATGTGAGAAGTTCCCCTTGGAAATGAAGGGAAGAGATTATTAGAAACAACCTAATTCAAATTAAAGTGCCTGTGTGTCACGCTTGCTTCAGTGCTATAAAAATGGCACACCTGGTGAGGGGAAGCAGCTACAGCATGTGTATGGACTGAAGTTAAGTGTATTTCTCTGATTTCTTTGGTACTTCTTTTAAAGGGTGGTTGTTCTCAGTTGGAAGGATGCTTTCTTTCCTCACCTTCCATGGCAATCGTGCAGTACAAAAAGCAGAAGGACCATACAGAACCATGTTCTCTATTTCTTAGAATTAAGTTTTCACACCTTTCAGTGCAGTAGAAAAATGAGTTTTTGACTGAATAGGATATCTTTCCATGTTCCACAAGCTTTAAAGAGCTGATGTCTTCTATTCATTTTCATGATCAAGCTGAAAGATTGCCAGCTGGTATTTTTTGTCTACTTAGAAATGATGTTGGTGAGTTTGAAGGTTTGAGTTCAGAGAACTGCTGTTTGAGACTTCCTTCTTGACTGGTACCTCAGTGACAGCTGACTACCCTAACACCAGCTGTATTTCATAGAGCCAGCACTGGCTGGCTTCTTTTTCATTGAGTGTTGCTTGAAGTGTGCCAGAATAACAAGTCCTGAAGGTATTGTACCTCATCAACTTAATGGTCATTTTGGCTGTATTTGAAGGGATTTTTATGGGGAAGAACATATTCATTATTGTGGAACTGGGTACAAGGCTAGAATGCTTTTGCTGGAAGATTACAATTTGCCTCTGTGAATTCAAATTAGTAAAGAAGACTTGTTATTCGTAGAGAAGATGCAAGTGAATATTGAAACAAATGCAGCTTTTATAGATGAATTGGGATATTTTTGAAAATGCATTTTCTTTTTATCGGGCTGCCTTTTTTCTCCTTCCAGTTTCCAAAGAATTTTATTGGAGTAGAATAATGTGTGTATGTGGAAAAATTGTTGTTCTTAAATGTCTCAACCTAACTAAGTATTTAAACATACGCGGTTTGCCTACATATATGCTTCTAAAGCAATGGCTTCCTGATTCAGGATTTAACACGTTATTTCTGAGGTTGTACCAGTTTTGGAACTTAGGCTCTGTTACTGCACTACATAAGTCCTTCTGGTTCTATAATTTATTTTTATGTAGGATTTCCCTATGAAGTGGTGCAGAGATCCCCACTTCCAAATAGAAGTTACACTGCTTACGTTGGCTGTTATTAAACCAAACTCAAGTCTAATTCCCAGAGTGTTAGATTTGCTGAGTTGCCCATGCAATGCAGGGAAGGATGCAGGTGTTCCTGAACTGGATTAGAACAGGCAATATTGTCTGTGCTGGCCAAGAGGAACTTGAAGCAAAGGCATTAGGGGATACTGCAGGGCAGAGGTGATTTAAGACTAGAAACATACTTTTTTTGGATCTTGCACAGAGAATCTGAATTCAGAATTCAGGTTTGGAAATCATATATATGTTGTTAATTAGAAGCTTAACTTCTCATGGATTTCGATGGATGTCTAGATTCAGTATACTACTTTGAAATCATGTCTTAATGCAGCAAATATGAGGAACAGTAAATATTTTATAAGAAATACAAGTAAATATTGTTAATATATTGATTGTGCTTAACGTAAGGTTAAATTAGGTGAACTCATCTGAGTATCTGATTAATGCTCTTGCTCTCTTTAATTTTTTCTTATGCCGGTGTTGTATCTGAACTCTGAAGTTATAGTTCTTTGTGGCAGTGGAACTCCTAATTTCTTAGTTTGTAACACTGGAAGCTCCATTCATGCTGGCAGAGAGATTTGCTCTTTCCCCTAGGGGTGTCCAAACTGAATGTATTTCCTTACTACGGAAGAGATTGGACCAACCCTCATCATAATTTGCATTAGCCACCATTAGAAAAAAATACAGAGAAAGCATTGCTGAAATTCCTCTTGGATTGCTGGTTTATCTTGTTGCGGTGCTTTTGTTTTTCTTATACTACCTCATTTAAATCTTAATCATTTTTAGCAGGATGTGTGTGACAAACCAGGGTGTTTATGTTGAGTGACCCATGAAACTTTCAAAGGTGTAAGTCTCTAGAGCTTCTCAGTAGATCTTTCCCAGCTGGTGCTAAAACTGTATTTGATTATTAGTATAGCCAAGACTGCTGTTCTCAAATTTGAAATTACATTGTTAAGTACAATTCTAGCATATGTTTTTTCTGCTGATTTTCAGCTTTTTGGCAACTTTATATATACTTTCTTGCTGTCGTGTTTCTATGATGCCATTCCTGTTTATTAATGGTACTATGCTATGTGTCAGGTGGTCCTTATTTGCTGCTCTTAGAGGTGTAGAAGTTTCTGCAGGACAGGATAAGACTGAGGTATTAAACAAGAAATGTAAAAAAAAAATCTTGTGTGCAAATCTAACTTTGTCTTACTGCTTTGACCACTGTTAGCTGAAAAAGTCCCTCAGCAAAAATTCTTTCTGATAGAGAGGGCTCGCGTAGTCTGGGTGTTTGCCTACACATCTCTGATCCACATGGGATGAGTGTGGGCCCCAGCCCCTGCTCTTTATTGCTGATTTCTAATTGGAGCATAGGTAGCCTCAACCTGGTTCACACTAACCTCCATTAGCAAGATCTTAAATTACTCACGACCTTCTTATCATTGAGTTCTTGAGTCTTTTAAAATATCTTAAGTTGCTGCTTTGATAGGATGACTGACTGATAGAATGACTGATCGAATAATAACTAATTCAAAACAGTAACAGGGCATGCTAAGTTCAGGCAGAACTTAAAGTTAGGAATAAGTGCCAGGAGTGATGCATACTTAGAAGCCCATTTCAGAGATATGATATGACCTCCAGACTACCTACGCTGTGAGAGTTGTGGGCATGGAGAAAGAAATCCCAAATAAAAAGGACACGTTAATCAGGTTGTTGGCTGGGAGGCAGTGAGAGAACCTACAAAACCAAATCCCACATATAAACCTATCAACAAGTAATTAGGGAGGCTGAAACAAGAGAATGTGGGTAGGAGGGAGAACTTTGTAGTGCTCTCAGTTCTGTTTTTTCTCAGGCTTTTACAAATTAATGGGCCCTTAATTTTTATTTCTGTGTATTCTCAGAGTTTGTCAATGTCTTCCTGGCTTTTTCTTCTTCACTGCTAAAATCCAAAATGTTCTAACCAGGACTCTGGGCTCTTGACATGCAGTAGGTCCTTTTCATTATCAGAAATGCACATGCATGTAAAAACTTCTGTGAAAGTACTGTTGTTTTTTGCCCAATAAGTATATATCATTATGAAAAAATACTTATGGGATTAAAAAGCTGAAACAACATGCAGAACATTAGACCATTTCTGTAAACTAAAACTTTGATAATAGTTTCGTTTTTCCGCCTTGTGCAATATACTCTTTGTTCTTTTCTACTAGCAGTTAAATGTGCTCTTCTACTATAATTAACTGATTTTTGCTTTGCTGCTGTTGTTGTTCTCCTAGTCACAATTTTGTAGTGATACGGAATACAAATCAAGTAGTCCTGGGACACTGGAATGCATTCAGTACTTTGATACTCCCCAAAGACTTGTGTTATGATGGAAGACATGAGGGAGGGATTTAGGGTAACATTAGCTTTGATTTCCTAAAGAAAACATTCTACTATTGCAGTTGTTAATCAAATACTCATAATGTAGGCTAAGATCTAATCTATCTTTCTTTTTTTCTCTTTACCTCCTCGAAATGTTAAAAGCCTATGGCAGGGATCAGCATGACAAACACAAAAGAAATTCTGTTTATATCGAAATAAATGCAGCAAATCTGCATGAATATCTAGTATTTCTCTTGTGGATCTTTTGTGAGTGGATTAGCACGGCTAAACAACAAACCCAAAAAGTGATCATCTTCCCTAGGATTCTGTGCACGTTCATAGAATTATAGAATCACCAAGGCTGGAAAAGACCTACAAGATCAATCCAGCCCAACTGTCCACCTGTTACCAACAGTTCACACTAGAGCACGACCCTTGACAGAACTTCTGAATGTTCTTTGAATGCCTCCAGGGTCAGTGACTGCATCACCTCCCTGGGCAGCCCATCCCAGACCACTCTTTCAGAAAAGCAGCATTTCCTAACGTAATGTTCAGAAGATGCTTGAAGTTCCCATCTTCCTCCACTTCTAAATTGCATTTATGTTGATTTGAAAAGGAAGATCGGTGAGATCAGTAGGGTAAGAGATGTTAGGCTTTTGGATAAATCTGAATGCTCAAAACTATTTAAACTATATACTGTTTTTCTTTCAAAATACCTCTATCTTAAAATTCATTAAGATTTGCCAGGAAACTTACAATTAAACACTGATTTTTGCAATGGTGTGTGGAAGCCTTTCACATGTTGCTTTTTGTGTGAATTTGCTTTCATCTTTACCAGTATGTTTCAGAGAAGCAAACAACTGACCGCTGTGTTCATTGTGGGCATGGCTGCCTCGCCTCACAAGGCAGAACTGACTGGTTTTCCTTACTGCACACTGCGCAGGCAGGTGAAATTGGGGAAGTCTGGAAGACCGGTAGGGGAGGAAAAGATGAGTAAGATGCCCAGCTAACAGCAGTATATACTTCAGAGCAGGCACTCCTTGTTAGCAGAGCTGAGGATATTCCTTGGATATTATAGCTTTTCCAGACTTTCACAGCACTAGCATGATTATCTTCATACTGCATATGATTTTTTGGTATATAAAATATTAAGAAGTTACAGATAGAGCTGATGGTTTTTATGGATGGGAAATGAATAATAACTACTTTCAAGTCATCTTAGCACTGAAGATTTGTAAGTCTTTCTATGAGTGGAGCTGTCCTGTCCTGGAACAGTTTCCAAATATGAAAGACCTTTTTCATCTTCACTTTGCAATAATACTAACAGGCATGTCCCAGTGTTGGATGGGAAGGTCATCTTTAAGAATAGGACATGAACATAGGTCAGCGCTGCTTCTCTAGCAGGTTTCTTGTTTGTTTTAATCACAGCGTGCTGTGAATACAACTTCAAGCATATTGGTTTCCCTCTTCCGTGGTGTCAGCTCAGTGTAAAGAGCAAGGGAAGTAGGCAGCCTCTTGGTATAGAGTGTTTCATTTTATTAAATGGAGTGATTCTTCCATTGTAAATATTTGACTCTTTAAATACTGGAAACTTTCCAAGAATTGGAGACTTGTTAAGGCATGGATGTTACAAAGACCACTTTTAGCAGCTTACAGACAAGAAAAAAGATGTAAGACATGCTAAAATCATACAGGCTATTCCCTTTGCATGCTTCCATTCTGTAGATTTCAGTAGAAGGATAGTTTATTGTCATTAGTAAATAAGAGACTAGAAAAATGGCATTTGCTATCACATTTTACTAGGAGCATTCAACTAAGATAAAGAGATATTCAGAGTACTGTCAGCTTATCCAGCATAACCAGACTGGTGTAGGCTAGCTCACATAAAGCAAGAACACAATTCAGTACAAATTTATTAGACTATAAAGCCATAGTTAATATATTATCTCTGGAAGCAAGCACTTCCAGGTGTTACTGTTTAGCCTATATAGTTAGGATTCTGTCCTACTTTGAATGCAAAATCTTTTATTATGTAAATCAATCCTGTACCAGGATTACTATGTGTATGTCAAACATTCAGTATGGAGTTACAGCATGTTTGATTTCTGATTTCTTTTTCTTTTTTTTTTTTTTTAATTTCTTTTGCTCTGCCAGATCTTGGCTTCTTTAGAGCAGGGATTTTCAGCTAATATTGAAGCATGCAATGATTAGGTGATACAGTCAATTATTTATATAACCATAGGAAAGGGTAAAAAGAAGTTCAATATAATAAATTAACTAAATGTAATCCATACCAGGTTGGTTGTTTAGGCTCTTTAAAGTTTAGTAAATTTGTTGTAATTCTTTTTTATTCTTT
>PPHD01008182.1:0-22065 GCA_002909625.1 Bambusicola thoracicus | reverse complement strand
ACCACTCGTGACTGGTCACCAGCTGGATTTGACTCCATTCACCACCACTTTCTGGGCCCGGCCCTCCAGCCAGTTCCTTACCCAGCCAAGACTGTCCAAGTCACGGACTGCCAGCTTCTGCAGGAGAATACTGTGGGAGACAGTGTCAAAGGCTTTGCTGAAGTCTAGGTAGACTACATCAACAGCCGTTCCCTCATCCACCAGACGGGTCACTGGATCATAGAAGGAGATCAGGTTGGTCAAGCAGGACTTGCCCTTCGTGAACCCATGCTGGCTAGGCGTGATCCCCAAGTTGTCCTGCACATGCCGCGTGATCCCCCGGTTGTCCTGCACATGCTGCGTGATCTCCCTCAAGACAATCTGCTCCATAATCTTCCCCGGCACTGAGGTCAGGCTAACAGGCCTGTAGTTCCCCAGATCCTCCCTGCAGCCCTTCTTGTAGATGGGAGTCACATTGGCAAGCTTCCAGTCTTCTGGGACCTCACCCGTCAACAAGGATTCATTGCATTAAGCCAGAGCACTACACAGCAGAGGGTGCAGTTATTCAGTGAAGTGAGAGACAGACCAGAAATGCTGAAACAATCTATGCGCAACGACTTGGTATCTGGATGCGACTAGAGGCACTCTGTAACAGACACAGCAGTTCTGTATCTTCTGGGGGGTGACTGACCACTTTCTTTTCTGCAAATAGATCATTTCACTATAATATTTACCTCATTCACCTTTTTTTCCAAATTAGAAAATCAGTATGTTTTTCCCCCACTGAAAATACAGGCTTTTTACATGAGTTCTGGAGTCATACAGACTAAAATAGGCTTTCAGGTGAATAATTTAATAGTAAAATTTAAGAGAATTACTTCTGTGACACCAAATTAAAAGGTAACGTTGAATTCTCATGATGCCTTAAAGTCATTATTGAAATATGAGTTATATTTTTTTGGAATATAATCTTCAGCAATACACTTTATATGATATAATATGGTGGTTTTTTAATGCAAGCATTAGAACATCATCAGAATCAAGGATGTCATCAAAAGCTTAACTGGCAAAGCTCCAAACTGCATCAGAACTGGTGATCACTTACAGTATATCAGCCATGTTGTGCTTGTAATGCATTTCTTCACAGCAGTGCAAATTGCACAGTTCAAAACTACGCTCACTCCAACACACTGCACAATCAATTTCCATTTTTAATATTTCCTTACTTGTTCTTGATGAAGTAATACGTCTTTCCCACATCTATACTTCTACATTTTAAAATCTTCTTGCGTGTGTGTGTGTGTGTTTGATGTGTATTTTATATGAACATCCAGCAGAGGGTTTTGCTGACAAGAACATGGTCTCTGAGCACACAGATGTATGTTATAAGTAGGTGCAGACCTGTCCTGTAAGGGAAGCAAATAGAACACAAGTGCCCTCCACTCACCCACAACAACTTACAACAGACCTGTTCATGTATGGACAGAAGGATGTTTTTGTTAGTAGAACTCTGATTGCAAATCAGTCCCTTCTCACTGCAGTTTTGCTCCATGTCTGTCTCCAGCTCATATATCTTTATTGCTGTTTGAACCCCAGAAGATGCAAATTCTCTTCCTACCCAAACAGTGACTTCTGCTTTCTTTAGCTTTTGAATTACATTTTGAGACGCAAATATTTTTTTCTTCAAAATATTTTGCAGTGATGCAAACGAGTTTGTGGAAATGACTTCTGACTCACAGGCAGAACATACTGTACTACTGTCATATCAGGGCTTCTTTTTATCTCCTTTCTTACTCATATAAACACTACCCTGTAGCCCCTCTCACAGACCCCAGCCCTCTGGATGGTTTAAAAGGAAGATGGCTGGGCCTCAGAACAACTTTCACATTGAAGATTAAAACACATCCATTTTATGCCAGTTTTCTATGGTTTTAATAATATTTTTAATGTATATTTTCCTAATATTCTCTTTTTCTCCTCTCCTTACCTAGACCAAAGGGGAGGAGGATGAACAATCACAATGTGGCCATTTTTAAATTTTAATATTAGGAAAAACAACCTAAAAAATGTAATGCTACATATTAACTATAGTGCTTGCAGTGGGAGGAGGGCTGTAGTCAAGAAGTAATTCCACGTCCAGAAGTTAGAAGCAAATTCTCCTATCTTCAATATTACTGTTTCACAACGCATGTAATGGGAGGTTAATTCATCATCAAAAGCAACAAAGCTGAACTGAACTCTCACAGCAATGATCTGCACTATATTCATTGAGCATGCAACACCAGCACAGCTCTTACTGAAATGAGAAAAGATGAAAGAATACATCTGAACTGCAAGACCAAACCAACAGAGGCAGGAGAGAGATAATTTTGCAAGAATAAACCTCGCGGTATTGATATACTTTGGCAATTTCTGCATTGGGTATAAAATTGGCACCATTCTTTTGCACAAGGAAGTTATTTGAGGAACCATGCCAGTTATGTGGTAGAAACAGGACATATGTCAAAACAACTTTGTTGGAGCAAACAATGCCCATTGTGCAAGTGTGTAAAGGCAGATGTGACTTTGCAAGTCTAGAAAGCAAAACAAAGGAGCACACAATGGTGAGTACAGTGGTGAGAAACCAGACATCTCCCAGGCAAGAGTTTTTATTTTGGTTGAGGGAAAGAGAAGTTGGAATGGCCCCACCACACAACATCATGGACGCTCATGTACAGAAATAAACTATTTCAGTAAGCAGAATAGAAAACAGAAGTGAACTGTGAGCCAGCAGGGGATAGCAGAACTCAAAAGCCCCATAGTCTGAAACTATAACAGTCTGACATTGGAAAAAACATTCTGTTAGAAGAACGGACTTGAAAAAATTTCTTCTCAATTTGCTTAGGTTTTTTACCCTCAGTTTAGACAGTTTCTTTACCTTTATTCTTCCTTAAGAAAGAATGAAAGCACGTCCCTGGATTTTCTTTTTGCAGGATAAATAGATGAGTAAAGCTGTTTCCTTGGGCAATCCTAACCATTCCTTGATAGGGGCTTTCTTAGATACGGTTCACAAGAAACTATAGCAGAGGCAAATTACTAAGTGACAAGAAAATACTCACATTGACATTCCTTTCACTGAAGTGTCCCAGCCCTATGTAAGCCATCAAAAGGTTTACAGTCATCACACTACCTATTTTAGCTTACGTACTGGCTTTTTAAGTTGACATATCAACATATGTGAAGTAAGCTGTAAGATACAGCACTGCAGAACCCCTTCCTCACAGCAAGAGCAGCATCAGAATATGTCTAGCAAAGTTCAACCATATACAAAGTCTGCGTTACGAAGACTAAGAGAAATAATCTTAAACTAACACACCGTTATTGAACTGAGCTCAGGAAGTGTGTTAAAAATATATGAGAAAACCGATCGGTGTATTTAAATATGGTGAGTCATTTTCAACAGTGACTATGCCGTGGCTGCATAGACAGAATACAACAAAATAGTACATGAATTTCAAACATACAAGATAATGAGGGGAAAAAATAATAATAATAAAGCCAGAGAACTGCTGACCAAACAGTGCTTTGAGGACATTTTTCAATGTCAGATAAAATAATAATAAGCAGGTTAACGATATATGAAGAGAAGATAGTTAATGTTTTAGAAGCATCAATATTATATTAAGGCATAGATTAGATAACAGCTTGTATGCAATTGGTTTGTTAGCAAAACCTGGTTTGCTCCTAGCATCATCACCTGCAAGTCATGGCAATGGGAGCACAAGACCTTGTAAAGAACCTAGTTACCCAACTATTTTATTGCTGTGCACCAAACAGTAACTGCCATCTCTGTTTGGTTATTTTTGTCTTTTTCTTTTCTCTATTGGATAAAAACGCCACGCAACAACCTGTAAAAGATATGACTTTAAAAAGATGTCTTTTACACAGCCCTTTTTTTTTTTTTGGTGGAAATCCTTTGGTTTTAGGAATCAGAATTATCTGGTATTACATTTTCATTTCTAATCAGGTTCAAGGTCATTATTGCAGAATACACCAGGAAAGTACAAGGAGATTTAAAGGGGAAAGAGAAATACTAGAGAAGACGTCTCATTGAGGTATGTTGAATGGGCATCCCGTAGCTAGTACAAATGAATGCCAAAGTCCCTCATTTACAGTCAAGAAGAGAGAAATAAGAGATGATCATTTTACAAATAAAAGGGAAAAAAATCTTCCAAATCCCTGACTTTCTCCCTCTTCCTACAGACTACAGAAATACACATGTCAGTGTGTCAACTTGTTAATACTGCTGCTGGTGTGTACACAAACACATCTGTCTTCTTTATTTATTCAGTCATCAAAATTCCAAGTCTACAAGCTAGTCATAATCATGCCTTCCAAAGAGGCAGGCACCTGCCATTTACTGTACCTTTTTCAATTACGTCTAATTGAAGACTTGAGCTCAAATAGAGGAAGAGAGACAAGAGTTCTTCAAACTGTCTAAACACTTTCTGCTGAATAGGAAGAAAAAAAGTAGTCTCCCACTCCAGCTCAAAATAAGCCCTCCAACATGACTGGCACTATAAAGAACTGGGATATGAGACACCTTGCCTTCATCTAAGCACCCCACACCATACAAATGCTTTTTGCATGGTTGATGGCTCACAGCCAGAAGAAAAGTCCCCTAGCCTTCCCATTCACTGCTGAAGCTAAGCTATGAATGCATATCCTGGGTATAAGAACTTGTCCTGGCTGCTCCAGTAATTTCTTTTGTTGAAAAGCAAGCATAGAGGGCAGCAACTTAGAAATGGCAAAAAAGAAAAGAAAAAAAAACCCACAAGTTTACCAGCAGTCTTAGAGATGAGATGACTGATTGTAGATTATCTTCTCAGAGTACAGCTGTAAACTCCTTGACAACAGCAACCTAATAGGCACTGAGATAGAATAACCTTCTAGGAACTGAAGAAGATAGAATAAGCCCAGCTGGCTCCACTTACATGAGGGATGTAATTAGACCTAAAAGAGAGGCTGATTTTAGCCTGTGTGATCTGCATTAAGTCCCTTTCTGAAAGCATTTTTGAGAAGGTGCTTCTGATACTTGTGTATGCACACACGTATGTTGGGATTTTCCCTGTCCTGAGGCAGTATTGGAGAAGTTTATATCAAAAGATAATAGGAGGATATCATCTGGGGACAACAAGACAAGTTAGAGAAATTCCTTCTTGTGCCAGGTGATGTGATGGGAGAAGTTGACCACAATGGTCTTTCTCCCAAAATCATAGGAAACAAACAAACAATGGCTCATTTATTTTTTGGAAATTAGACTTTCACTAAAAGCAAAACATACAAATAGAAAATATCTCATAATCATCAAGGGAAGATCCACTGTTGAGTTGTAGAACACATGCACAGGAAAACCAGAATAGATGAAAACACAACAAATCATCATCACATTAGTGATACAACCAAAAAGGTGCACCAGCATAATCCTTCAGTCCTCCTGTAATCAAAGCTAAGATGATATTTTTAATCCGAATAAGTGATGTTACTAAATCAGCATCTCCTAGCCCCATTACTAATTTCCTACACGCAGAGGAAACCTACAGTGTTTATAAGTTTGATTTTAAGATAATGGATGGTGCCATTTTACCACTGAGAATTTTTTCGAACACAGAATCTAAGCTTGAGGAATGAGATGTAAATGCTAAAATGGAGCTATCCTGGTAGTTTGAAAGCCTAAAGGACTTAATGCTTTTGACTAAAAAAGTCAAGCTTAGCAATCTTTCGCCATTTGTACTGGCATCTGGAGAATGCAAACAGCTGTATCAAAGGCAGAAGAATGTGAGATTCCCTTTTCCTGCCTTTGCACGTTACATTTTCTACAGGGAAATGTGGGCGCCTCACCAAGGCCAAGGTGATGCCTTCAGATTTCCCTGGACATAACTGCCCAAACAATTGTCTGGGTGCTTCCTCATCAGGGACCGTGCTCCCCTACCAATACCAGCTTGTAGATAGCTAAGCTATGTGTATCTACTCCATTTATATCCTGTTTCAAGGGGTTAAAAGCTACGGCAGAGAACAATTCATTTTGTTCCCTAGTCAGATGCTACAGAAAAAGATATATTTGTCAGGTCACAAGAGCATAACAGAACAAGATATATTCTGTGGGTTGTAATAAATGAGTACTCTTCATGCGATCATGTTTCCTTTCTTGTAATAAATAAAGACAACAAGACGAGCTTGATTTGTCAGTCTATATCACAAAACAGCTTTTCTTATGTTCATCTCCACTTTTTTTTTTTTTATTGTTGTACTGTATGTTTCTGATGCTTATTTTTCCTATGGTCTTAATATTTCATTAGTATTTACAGTCAGTTCTTGAACAGATGACACTGCCTGTCAGACAAGAGAGCTGACATTCACATCAGTATTTTCAGATTTTCCTGCAAGGATACATGTTGATAGTGATAAGGAGTGCCAGATCTGATGATACAAAACATGCAGAACTTCAGGTATGCAAAGAATCAAGCTGAATTCCTTGGGATTACTTGCATGGTTAACCAGAAGCAGGTGTGGTAATCTTTGCAAGACCAAGGTCTTACTTTTAAAGTAAAATAGTAGGTCAAATTCATATAAGAGATCACTCCACTGGCCAAGTAAATGCAGAACTGATGAACTTAGTGCAGTGACTTATAAGATTCATTTGGCTTACAGTCTTCTCTGTCTATTCTTTCTTCTACTCATTAATTCATTTAGCAGTCCACCTGGGAAACTAATGCAATTTCACTGAATGTTTCAGAATTTATTTGAAGGTGTAAGGGAATATAAGCACATAATATGCAGGCACATTATTCTTTCATTTAGTTTGGTAGCATCATTTCCACTTTTTGTTGCAGTTTATAAGCCTGGCAAATAAGCGCCCCGTTCACTTCTCTTTCACTGATTTGAGCAAAAAGTCTCACTGTTTGACAGCATGGATTAGCTGGATTCATGATGGCCTCTGAGTTCTGAGGGAGATTGAGAAACAACATTCAAGTCTTTCTTTCTCCACCTAAGCACTGAGCACTAATTCAGTTTAAGATTTGGAGAGAGAAGCAAAAACAAGACAAGCCCAATTGTGCTTAGGAAGATGACAAGCAATCCAAGGGAAGAAAGACACACAAAGTGGCACATCACTAGCCTGCTGGAGGGGAAACACAAACTTACTGAGGCGGGTTTGGGGCTCTGTCCATGTAATCCTCTCACAGCACTGAGGACAGACTTCAGAATGGTATACACAGATACTAAACAAAGCAAATCCTTATATTTGCAACAAGAAGCACTAAGGGTAAATTATCTCTTAGGACAGACTCTGTCTCTTATTAGAGCTTGTTTCATACATGCACAGCAAAGGTAGCACCTAACAGCATGCATTGGGAACAAAAACGAGAACTCCCTTTATATCTTTTGTATTATTATATTAAGCACACTGCTACCTACTACACCTTACCCTAAACTAGCATTCCCTCCTTTGCTGTTCCTTATATTTCACAGTCACTGTTATTTATGGTCTATGTAGTTCCTTGTTCACTGCTTCAGAAAATGAAGATAATGAACAACATTTGTGGTTTGCCTTCTGTGCTGCTGTTTTGGTTTTTTTTTTTCATTGCTTATACCCAAGAGGGCTACCCTGTTCATTCATTTCATACATATGTGATGGATAGCTCCAATTTTCTTCTTCAACATAACACAATTAACAGGGCTTTCTAAAAGCACCCAATAGTCTCTCTGACTTTCTAAATAGAGAAGCAGTGAGTGAGATTACTTTTACTACAGCACAAACAGAATAAATAAAAAGTAGGCAGGGTAGACTGAACTTTAGTCTCCAAAGCATGCTTTTAAACCCAGAACTGAACAAAGGCCTTTCATACATACAAAGGGGTGAAAGGAAAGTGGGGTCTGTTTCTCAGTGCAATATGATGGGTTCTGGGAGCTGCCCCAGAGCTCAGTGGGACTCCTCATGATGAGGGCTGCCCTCAGACAGAGCTGAGGCCTGGGGACAGCTGCTTCTCCCGGGCACAAAGGCCTCATGGCACAGGCAGCCCGAACACGTCCCTTCCCACTGAAAGTAGACACAAGTCCATCCTAAAAGAAAGATACGGCAGGGTAACCCCATTGCAGGCACCAGGTGAACTGCTCTGACTATGCTAGCAAGCATGGGTAGTATTTTAAATGTAAGTTACCTAACAGCTACGTCTACCTATATGATGCTGCTCAGAAACACTGTGTTGGCTCCACAGAATTGTGCTGCGTTGACATAATTTTAATTTTCCCTTTCTAGATGGATTGCCTCTTCCCTCTCCTCACCCTTTTACCCTGTCCTCACACTGCTTCAGATTCAATTTGTTTCCTGAGCATTGGTTTCACGGGTTGCACGAATCAGGGTGACACAAACTTTGCCAAGCCACTGTTGACATTCCAAGTGTGGTGCAATAGCAAGAGACAAGATTGCAGATATTCAATAAAACAAAAAGGCAGGTTTGTTTTTTCTAGAAAAGTTTCATTTGTTCTGGCAGGTGTGTCTGATACCTTTTGCATAATGATAAACCCACACACATTCTTCATGCAAATAGTGACCCAACAGTTGCTCTTAGTTGCTTCAAGTAAGTGCATGTAACAACCTGCACTTACATATACACACATGTTTACAAAGCATTTATACAGTGCAAAGTAAACAGAGCCCATTGTGCTGAGGGAAGGACACAAAGCACTGTTGGAACAGAGGTGCTGTACCATGGCCAGCATGATCCAAATCAACTAAAACTGTCCAAATTCTTCAGAAATACAGGGATACTCAGATAAAGCTTATCTTTCTTCTAGCGTCTACTACCAGATAATTTTTCTCTATCATGTGCGTTATGTGAAATGCCTCACTTATCTCAACTATTCCTGTTCCAAGAAGGCTGTGGGAGCAGTGCAGTGGGGCTACTGGAGATGTAAAACATGAGCAGCTGTGAGCAGAAGCACATCACAAACCTCTCACTTGGGGAACAAGCGTCATAATATCCAGTGTGACTGCTGAGGATCCCAAATTTCGACCCCTCTGAGGGCTGAACCTAGCCCTCATTTGGGTACCTACATGTGCTCCATACAACTGCCTTGCAAACTTGGCTTGGCCAATAGAGAGCTTCTCATGTCCCTTGTCACATCCTCTGCTAGCTTTCTCCTTTAGATCCTCCAGTGCTGAGCCCTGAAGGTCTGCAGAATATTCCTTGTACCAGCCCTCACTATTATTTAGATTAGATAATTACTAAGAGCTTCATTTTTGTTGTTAGAATTTTCACTTCACAACTGAACCTAATCTTGACAGATTGCTAGCCAGTTTCTGAATAGAAACAATAAATAAGACTGTTCGTCAATATGGTTGTTTTGGTAAACATGTACCTTGTTGATGATTCTGTTGCTGTACTTTAAAATGGAAAATAAATAAGCATTTCTGTGTATGTGGTAATATCTGTACATATCTAAATCTACTTTTTAAATCCAGAGTTATAATTTTAATGTGCAACTCTACTACACCAAAATACACTTAGTGTAGCTGAACTTTTTGCTGACAGCCAGCAGGTCAAATTAGCTTTGTTTGATATAGAGAAAACTGCAGTACCTGACAATGACCTTGGAGGGACTGATTTATAACAGATGAGAAGAAGATACAGCCCTGCTTTTCTGTTGCACTTGCTGGCATGAGCACTCTCTGGTGTCTGTGCTGAGCAACAAATAGTTTAACTTCATCCTTTTGATCCTGCACCAAAAAGGACTGGTACTGTAATCACTTAAGTACCAAATTAAGAATTCACTTTTCAGACCCAGTGGCTCACCTGTGTGTTCTTAATGCTTTCAGGCCAGCTAAATGCATCGCTTTTAGCCATGTAACCCACATGCAGGAGCAGTTCACATTTCCACGCTTGACTTTGCACTGAAATATCCTAGGAGCACTCAACAGCTAAAAACACATTTGCAGAAGCCAATGGCCCTGTACAAGGGCATGGTGTCTGAGCACCCAGCCTAGCAGCAGCCACCCTCCTCCTCTCTGACAGCGCTCATTTATTCACTCACCATTTCAACATGAGCAGTACAGTAGCTTCTGTGGCAATGGAAAGCAAATTAGAGCCTAACCACCACTGAGAATGCTCAAACTACTCAAACAGCCACAGTTGAAGTCACACCTAAAGTTGCTTTATGCTGCAAGGAGCCAGTGCAAGCATGGGCAACAGGATGTAAAGGGAGTATTTCAGAAGCCTGTAAATGTGTTTAAAAAATATTTGGATGTGGTGTTCAGGGACATGATTTAGTGGAGGGTTGTTAGAGTTAGGGTAGTGTGATTAGGTTGCAGTTGGTCTTGATGATCAAGAAGGTCATTTCCAATCTGGGCAATTCTATGATTCTAAATGAAAGGCAGGAATGTTCCCCACTGGGACTGAGATACTGTCCTTTGGGAGTTTTACTGTGAATTCAGTGGAGTCAGGATTTCATCTTGTCATACACTTAATATTCTAACAGAAGCAAAGCTACACAGACTTTGGTAACCAGATGACAGAGAGGTCCTGTGAAACATACCGCTACCCTTGTAAGACAGTAAATGTTTTATGCCTGTTTGGGCGTAATAGCTGCAACATGCCATAGGAAGTAGACCAAATAAAGCCAAAAATCCAGATAGGTTTCTGATGCTTTCTAGGAGGCACCTTGATCTTTGTGTCTTCTAATATGTCAAATATATGATGAGTTTTGCCTTTCCCTGTGAGTAAATTCATTTGTTTCATATACTGTTTAGTTTTAGAAAAAGTACTAGAATCTGTTTCAATGTGACTAAGAAAATAACTAATAATTGTCATCAAGCTTATCTGATTGGCATTTTAGCTTGAGTTCCTACTAATAAAAAACTATTTGAGACTTTAACAGAAATGTAAATGTTGAAGTTTCACAGGTCATTGAGTTTTATAATATTGAGTCATTGGCTTATTATGCATTGATCGAGCAAATAGCAAACGGTGTGACTTGCCAAAGAGCATTGCACAAATATTGACTAGGAATTCATGACAGTCGGCTACCCTCCAAAGGCTGCAAAAGTTAACAGGAAATTTTTACCTGGGGCAACTGCAAGCCTGTGCCTTAAGACAGACAGTGGTTCCTTTTTGTAACCATCTTTTCTAATCCAGGCAATCTTATCGTAAACAGATACACACTTGAAGAAAATGCTTCTATTCATGTCAATTTCCTCGCTTATCTCTCAGTCATCTCATAATTCCAGCAATCTCTATTGCTCTCCTTAATTAATCATATAAATTAAACAAGCAGGAATGCAAATATATGCAGTGTACTGCCCCATTCTTAAATTTGATTTGTATGAAGTGTAATGTATTTTATCTCGAACAAAGAACATAAAATTACAAGCTTCTAGCATGGCTATTCCCAGTCTTACTTCTCCATCAAAGGCAGGAGTTTGATCCCAGCGCTCATTTGCAGAGGGCAGCATTTCAGTTCAGAAAGGAGAAAAAGACGCTGTACTCACTAAACCCTTCTCAGAGCACCTCCTGGAGCAAAGGCCTCTTCTGGTTTCAAAACGTCCAAATATCTTCTCCATAGAATCACAGAATATCCCGAGTTGTAAAAGGCCCACAAGGATTGTCGAGTCCAGCTCCTGGCTCCACAGAGGAATACCCAAAATCCCAACCCTACATCTGAAAGTGCTGTCCAGGCGCTTCTTGAACTCTGGCACCTGGGGCCATGCCCACAGCCCTGGGCAGCCGTTCCCTCGGGCCCTGTCGCTGTCACAGAGAGCAGAGCTCAGCACTGCCTCTCCGCTCCCTGTGAGGAGCTGCAGCCGCCATGAGGCCTCCCCACAGCTCCTCTGCTCTGCGCTGAACCAACCAGAGGACCTCAGCTGCACCTCATACGCCTTGCCCTCCAGACCCTTCCCTATCTTAGTAGCCCTCTTTTGGACATAATAGTTCTATGTCCTTCTTATACAGTGGCACCCAAACCTGAACCCAGTGCTCTGGGTGAAGCCACACAGTGCAGAGCACAGTAGGACAATCCCTTCTCTCACCTGACCATCAGCGCTAGGCCTGATGCACCCCAGGCCAGGGCTTTCGCAGAACAGAAAGCACTGCTGAGAAGATCCTATCTTAAATCCAGCCTTTTCCTAGGACATAGGGCACACTACAGGGGTTTCAGACCCTGCTCCACAGTCGGAGGCAAGAGCATGCACCATTTTTCTTAAAGCACAGCTGGAGGAGGTTACCCCTAGTTTATCCACCTGGCTCAGAACCAGAGGCCTCACCCACATCCACAGGGGAACTGGCTTCATTTCCCCCTCACCACAAAAGAATTCAAATCAATTCTCTTGAAGAGACTACAAGGCAGCTTGGGATTAATAACATCCATTCCTGAGGAAGCAGTTCCACACTACTTGGAATAATCAGATACTTTCTTAGCCAGGGAGAATGTATAGTCTCTTAGACATTCAGCTGGAAGGAGAAAACAGAGCATTAGTCCTTGTTCTGCTGCCTATTTCACACTTCTGTGCTGTACGTTTAATAAAACAGGATCTGACATCAGTGCCTTCCATCCCAGGTGAGTGGTTAACACAAGATCTCCGAATCACACTCAATCTCATTCTTCCTTTTTCATCTAACAGATGCTGAACTAGTCCCTGAAAATCAGCCCAATTTCTTCAGGAGAACATTAGGTCCAGTCATGCCTCTGTCAGAATGAGATGCACCTTCAATATCCCCTGCCGCAAAAGAGGAATCTGAGCCCAAGCATCCCATTTTTGTACAACGGGTTCCTGTACTAAACACATGCATGTAAATCCATAGATGACCTCTCCACACCAAGCAGTGTGCAGATTGTGGCATTTTCATAGCAAGCTGCTGCATCAGGTCGTGCAGACAGTGAGGAGAGCTCCTTATTCAAGAACCTTGTGCACCTTATGCATGAAGCAAGTACCAACTTGGCAGCTACTCTGTTCTGGAGGACCTCAGCCCATGCCAGCCCATACTGCAGCTGCATAGCCCTGTCTTCATGTCCACAACACAGCTGTACTAGCATGGCACAGTAGGTCAACCCACTCAACTTTCAGCAAGCTGGCACAGAAACCAGCAGCAGCCATGACAGGATAGTGCCTTCTGCACAGGCCGGTAACTGAGCTCAGTCTCTGAGCTTCTAATGAGACTGAGAGAGGGCAGCTTGGACACGCTGCAGACAGACTTGCTGCCCTTCCCAGCCACTGCTACACCATCAGGTGAACCATGGTCAGCTGTGTTGACAATCCTCAAGAGGCTTTCATTCACCACCTAACAGACAAACTCATAGAAAAAGTAATTTGATTTCAAGAGATTTGCATTTGCATCATTATTTTCCAGTTTTCCTTAAAACTCCAAGCCACAGACTGGAATGGGATTCTGTTCTGCATCTGGTTTAGGAGTAGAAGTATCTCAGAAGCAGCTTTTGCAATTTCCTGCCAGCTGAGTACACCCAGGAAGAAACCTTCCCATAGTCCTGAACGTGGATCCTGCTTTGAGGATACAGGCACTCCTTTCCACAATCTGTGTACTGGGAGCACACAACATCCAACACTTCACTTCAATCATCCCTAAAATTCTTTAAAAATACATAGAGCTGCTTTTGAAACTACCACTGTTAGCTTGCAGTGCTTTCCAGAAGAGAGAACTTTAGCACTGCTGATCTTTGAGTAGCAGTGATTTGAAGACAGCTGAAATAGAACTGCTGCACCTTGCCAAGAACATTTCTCTTGACACAAGCCCATGATGGATAGATCAATAGCTTCTTGAATCCTCATATCCTTTTCAAATTACTACTCCTGATATATACCTGAGTAGGCCATCTTATCTGATAACTTAAACAAGCAACCTGTCTACACTTTAATTGTTATTGAGGATTAATGTTGTTTATAAAATGAAATCAATACCATCTCTATTGCTTATTAACAGAAACATTCTGGGCTCTGCTTTGTTTGCTTTGCTTTTCAATTAGTTTCTATTATTTTCCCTATTAGCTTTTAACAAATAGCTGTAGAAATAAACTTAATGGTTGTGAAACTGTTATCAGAGTCAACAAAGCCCCTTAATGGAAAGTCTTGTATATTTAAATGTAAAAAAAAAAAAATCCACTGTTTAATCATTTGACATTATGAGATAAGTTTATTACTATACATCTGTTCTGTGCTGGGCCTAGACTTTTTTCTAAGCTGAGCAATTAAGAGTTCTTAAGAGTTCTCAAAAGTTCAGGTGTCAGAACAGTTAAGCTCTTCATTACATGTAAGATGAATAAACTCCACAGTCTCTTAAAAAATAGCAAAAACTGAGAGTGGGCACAAAACAATGGGATTGCCAGGCACCTAATAAATATTGTCCTATTACACTGCAAAAGTGTTCTCAGCACTGTGCAGCCGTTAAGTATCTGAAATATCTTCCAGACACTATCCATGCTGCCTATCATCCTGATTCACATCAGTTACATCGACTNCGACTGCTGCAACTGCAAGGGTTTGTTCTTTCCTAGCAGAAAGGAAGAGAAGCAAGATAGGTTAACACTCTTCGGCTCCAGATACACTCTTTAGGATGAATCATAGAATCATTAAGGTTGGAAAAGACCAATGAGATCATCTAGTCCAACCATCAACCCACCACCATCGTGTCTGGTAAATCATGTCCTTCAATGCCACATCCAAACGACTCTGGAACACCTCCAGAGATGGTGACCTCCTTAGATCCAGAGGGAGANGCTGCAACTGCAAGGGTTTGTTCTTTCCTAGCAGAAAGGAAGAGAAGCAAGATAGGTTAACACTCTTCGGCTCCAGATACACTCTTTAGGATGAATCATAGAATCATTAAGGTTGGAAAAGACCAATGAGATCATCTAGTCCAACCATCAACCCACCACCATCGTGTCTGGTAAATCATGTCCTTCAATGCCACATCCAAACGACTCTGGAACACCTCCAGAGATGGTGACCTCCTTAGATCCAGAGGGAGAATAGATTATAGTGAAGACCAATGGCTATAAGGCAGGGAAGAACAGATTTGGAGGTGCTGAAAAGCAATAATCTAGGCAACAAATCTTAGTATATAGTGTGGTAGCAGTGCTTCATTCTCCAGCTAGCATTGAGATAGTACAAATCTGTTTTCTCAGTCTTTTTCTTTGTTGCTGTGTTTCAAATAGAGTCAACTTTGCTTCCGTGTTATTCACCATGTAGAGGGAACTGTGTGTGACTGAGATTGCAATGGAAACTTTCTATCTATGGAAATACAGTTCTACCAACCTTGCTGGAAGCAATACTGCGTCTTTTTTGTGCCATGTCTTCACCCATTACTACTCATAGCCAGAGACACCTGCAGATCTAACTGTCTTGGAACACTTTTTGTGCAGTCTTGGTAATTTAGCTGGACTTGGTCATTAAGCAAGCAGATTTCCAGCAGTTAGAGAGCTGAGTGGTTGTACAGTGTCTGCTGCCACTCAAACTGCAGGCACTAAAAACAGTGGTATGATACCTGCATCCCTCTGCAAAATGAGCCTGACTTGGAAGCAGCACGTTGCCTCTTCCTTCACTGACTTAAGTAGAGAACTGGTGTAAGTACAAGACATTGTTGAATAGGCCCAAGAAATAGACACATTTTTGGATGCAAGGATATAATTCCTACACAGACGGGGAAGACAGTCCAGGCTCTGTGCCATTTTGCTCCTTGCCATGTTTTCTGAACAGCACATAAGTAAATAGGTCTAAAAGCCACTGGACACAGCACACAGGCTGGCTATCAGAGCCCGTCTCCAGACGGCTCTGCACTCCCTTGGTTTGAAATAATTCTGTTTGCAAGTGAAAGAAACATTCCTAGCCTTCAAGCAGCTCTGACGCATTCCAAGGTGGGGCGAGGCAAAAGGTTATGAAACTTGCTCAGGTGTCATTTATTTCATGAAAGTTTGCTGGTTATTATAATCAAATGTCAATTGTCTGTAATTGCTGTATGCAATGGAAAATCCCTACTTAGGACATGTTCTGCCACTAGCTGTTAAACTACACTAACCCTCTACAATGAAGCAATATTTTCAAAATAGTTTTGACATGTAAGCAGGCCCAGGAGTATAATTAACGTATGTTTATTCTGATTGATTTTTTTCTTATGGTTCTCCCTGTAAGGAAACCACCCTTTATTTCAAAAGAAGGGTTCAATGCAGAATGAAAGACTTCTTCCAACCCATTTTAATTTACTGTAGTTATCTAATTACTAATTAATAACATGTTCTGCTTTGATGGCCTTTGTCTTATCTTAGCATTACAAGCATAGATGAATCTTTCAGTAATCTCACAAGACATGACTGCATTGGTGGCTTACATAGTAAGGATCAGATCATGTAGCACAGCTGGAAGTCACCTCAAATGCAGTTATGAGACAATATTCTCTGATAGCAAGCTGGCAGTAAGAGCTGCAGAATAAGGTGAAAACTGTTGTAATCCCAAATGATTATTATTCTATGATTCTATTTAGGGACATGGTTTAGTGGGCATGGTGATGATGGATTGATGGCTGGACTTGATGGTCTCAGAGGTCTTTTCCAACCTTAACAATTCTATGATTCTTTGATTCTATGATATGATTCTATGAACGGAGAAGTAAGATTTAGTATGAGAACTTGGACTGAGCAGGTGTTGGGCTGGGTGTGGCAGAGAACATCAATTCATTTTAATCTTTGTGTGTTTTTATCTTTTCTTATAAATGAAATGAATTAATGGATTAGATATACATAAAATAACTGCATTATTGGGGGAGGAGGGACTAGAGGTAGGGTGACAATGCTTAAAATGATGGAGAAAAAAATTAGAAATTTTCCATTAGCCAACATCTTCTTAGTTTAACAGTCTGTGGAAAAAAAAAGAAGCATGAGGACAGCTTACATTCTGGAGCCGAGGATGAAGAAACTCAGATCAGAATCCAATGCCAGGGTAAGTTTATACATGGATGCTGTAGACTTGCTGTCACTTGCAGCTTGAAGTTGCAGCTGGCTTTCTGAAAAGGTGCTGGGGTTCAAATAGTAGCGCTGAGCTTGATGCAGAAATTGCACTGCGCTGCTCCATGGCTTGTTCTGTGCATATGGGAAAACATGATTCATATCTAGCCTTAAAATCTTTGGCTCTGTGGAAAGAAAAGACATTAACAGTGTTCCAACAGTCAAGCAATCATAGTAGTTTACAATGAGGTGCACTTGAAAAATTAAGAGGAGAAAGAGCCAGAGGATTTCATTAGCATGCCAAGTTGATCTAATGTTCCTCATCAATGTCTGTGTTGTGTTTGTGTTATATTTTCATTAGAGCTGGTCCACTGTAGGTGAAAATATGCGTAAAAATGTGCAAAATTTCCCTCAGCCTGTACCTGAGTAATTCTTACATTGGAAATTATCCGTAGTCAATTTAACTGGCAAGCAGAAGATAAATACCCCAATTATATGCAGGTACATATAAAAGCTGAATTAGGTTGATCTGTAATTGTCACTCCAGTGATCCCTTTAGCACTTTTAAATATATGCATTTTCTTTCTTCACAGTGAGAAATGATGTAAATATGAGACTCAGTGGGAATTCATGTTTATACGTGTATATACAACGAAGAAGAGAAATTATGGAACAAACCCAAATAAAGGCACACTTAAAAATTGCATGCAAGTATTCACCTATGTAAAAAATACAATTATGCATGCTGGTCATTTTGAGAAACCACTTATTTTGCAAAATGACTAAATTCTGGTTATTTTAATTATTAGCAGAACAGGAGTCAATATTATGTTTATTGGTATAGTGACACACTTCCTTATACTTACTTCCAAAACTGCAGACAATATTCCTAGAGTTAACATTTTCACAGCTTCAACTGTGATGAATTTATCTGCTGTGCTAAAGCTCTCCTCTTTAGCGTCTGCATCTATGCAGTCTCTTGGACTCCTGTGACTTCATTTTAAACAACCTTGACCTTCATTAAATGACTTGGTTAAGGCTGATTTAGAGGGACAGCTTTATTCTTATTAGCATGCACACCTGTAGGAAAATTGGAGAAGCGGTGTGCAAAAACGGTATTCAATTTAATAGATACAAGAAAAAAGTATTATGTTTTTGGCACAAATATACAACTCTACAGTCATAGGATGCAGAATAATTGCTTAGCAGTTCTTCAGAAAGGGATTGTGGAGTTATAATAAACTGCAGGCTGAACTTGAAATAACTGTGCTCAAGCTCTGAGCAAGGCTAACCACAGACTGAAATTTTCAGAGAGAAGACATTTCAGGAAAGCACCTTGTAATAATATATTGTATACACAGAACATGAAAGCGCCTGAAGTTCTAAACCCAGTTTGCAAACAGCAGATCATTTCCAGAGGCTAATAATGGCTACAGTTAATAGATACTGCAGATAGATAGGAATAACCTGGGCATTCAAGAGAATATACACCTAAGGGTGGTGAGTTGAGAAAGAGGGACTCTGTGACTGTAAATGTGTGGCATGCTACCAACCTTGCAGGCAAAATGGTCCCAGTAAGAACACTTGTGTTGTCTTGCACAGAAGTATAGAGATCTGACCCTGACTGGCATCCCTGTGGGGCAGATCCCATCCCACGATCATTTATTCCATCCACACAAACTGCAAGTGCTCACTGCAATACATAATGCTGGGAGGAGAGATGCAAGGCACAGCAACTGTAGGAAACACAAGTGGAAAATATCATTCAGGTGTTTAGAGAGGAAACAAGAAAGGGAAATGTGTATTTTATGAGCATATTCTTCTATCATTGGTTATATATTTTAATTCTTTTTTGTATTATGTGGATAGGTGTATATAATGCAATTCTCTATGGAAAGAAGCCCAAAGACAACAACGTTTAGAAAAGTTGGCCCATGTTTAGGCTGACAACTCAAGTTTCACATACTCCCTGTGGGTTCAAGTTTGCTCAAACTGTGCTGTCAGTATTGTTTTATTGTATGTAATTTCTATCCAAATTTCATAAAGAAACAAAAAGTGTAGTTGGATGCCATAATGCACACTCGTAGACAGGATCAGATGCCTTCAGTTAGCATCCATCCCTTTGAAACAGCAGAAATGCCTGTTAATAATTAAGCAAAGAAGTTGCATAAAATGCCAGTATGCGTAATTAAAAGCACTAATGAATGCTTGGCAAAATAGTGGTCATTCCTCACAAAAAGTTATAAATAGAAGGAACATTGAAAAAAGCCTGGCTGAAGGGTCTTTTCTAATGCCCATTTTTTTTATTTTTTTTATTTTTTATGAAGCTTTATTTATTTATTTGAAACAGTAGGATAAAAGATACACTTTGCAAAGCCAATTATACTTCACCACAGGTCACACACCCAAATTGACGGGGGGGTTTTTTTTTGCCTCTCAGATCAGTTTATACGAATATTTCTTTGCCATAACTCTGGAAGTGATCTGGCAATACCTGAGAGCCAAAGCACCCTGCAGCAGGAATGGAAACAGCAATATCCTCTCGCAGCAGACCTGAGGACTGCCTGGTGAGATGCCAGCTTTCTGGTGGAAAGTACCCACATTTTTTTCTGGAGCGAGCTGTTCCTCCAGCCCGTTCTCTCTTCCTGCCCTCTGGCTCAGCAACCCACTTTCTCCCCTGTCCTCTCTCCACCACACCACCTGCGTCAATGCCGCTCCGGGGAGAGAAATTTTGGCTGAGCTCAAGGGGCTCAGCATCGAGTGGTTTCATTTCACCCTGGAAAGAGCCCTGTGAAAGAAGTGTGGCTTCCTCTTGCAGCCTAACTCTCACATGGGACTGGATTCTAACAGAGCACGAATGCAACCCATGAATTGGCAGTGGAAATAATTTGGATATTATGCACATTGTCGGATCTGGTCTGGAAGGAACATTGAAAGAGATAAGATGCAGCGAACAAAAACACGAACACGGAGAAGCTACAAGAGGCTGAAAGGAAAATTACAACTATCAACAGTAAAAGAGAGCTTGAAGTGAAGTTTTTGCATTCGCAGTAAGATGTTACTTTGAGGAAAAATTACAAGAACAACCAAACAAAAACAGTCCAGCACAGTTTCATGGTGAGCCTGCTGGCACCATGACTTCATGGAACAGACAGCAAACAGTCTGGGCACAAGAGTCACTTGAGGATTGTATCTATCTAGAAATTGCTGCCTGCGAAAAAAATAAGGACAAACAGGGAGAAGTTAAAAGGAACTATCATGATCTGGGTCTGCCTGACTCACAGTTTAAACGACTGAATACAAAATCTAATACCAGGACCGGCCCAGCTCCAAACTCGGCCAAAGTATGTACTAACTTACGTTTATTTTCAAGTTTTTCTCTGATTTTACTGGGACTTATCATATAGTCAAGGTCAAACACACATTGCTGTGCTGTGCTGGGACAGGGCCTGAACGACCAAGAAAAGACAAGGAAGTTTTCAGGAGAATACATGTGAGACCATTACTGTGACTGAAGAAATTCTTTCCACCTCCTGGATTTCTTTTCCAATGCCTCCAGCTAAATTGAAAGCAGAAAGCAAACAAATTTTCATTGACTCTTTCAGCACATTATAATTAGAGCCCATTTCATCATGCTAAACATCCAAATAAATGATGACTTGATATGCAGCATCATCAACAGTGAACCAACAATATATAGCAATCCACATGCATTTTGTTTTGAGTGTACGTTGTTCATATTCACATGACCAGAACTACGGCTGTGACCAAGGAGCTCAGGCTGCCATCCCAGCACCTACAGCACCCACTGCCTGGTTCAGTGTGCTTCCCACAGATGTCACTCAGTAATGATCTCACAGTTCTGCACCAAGTAAGTCCCATATGAACTTGTGAGTCCTGAAAAAAGAATTACAATAACTTCTCCTTAACTCTTCTTCTTCTTTTTTTTTTTTAATTCTATTTGCTGCTCTAATAATGTTTGCTTAGTAAGCTGTTAAAGGCATACTATTTCCAGTTTGCTGACGCAGTGTACAGATACCAAGACCACAGCTAATAACATACCCCAACATCTAAGCCCCTCCATTTTGTATGTTATTAAAATAAACTCGGACAGAGAGATCCTTGCTGCCTTTGTGTAGAGAATTATTATTGCATAAAAATAGCACACTGGTGTAATCACTAGCTTGATGGATTATTTATGTCTGATGTGATCCTGTGAACGGTTTGTACAACAAATCCCTTCTGATTACTTTGAAAGTTCTCAGAAAGAACTCCTGCAGGTTTGCTATCCTGGATATTCACTCTTACATTCCTCCACCATACAGTAGGTACAATACTATATGAGCAGAGAAGCGCAGACATTATAGCTACAGTTAAGAAAAGTGAAAGGAGGAATTCAATGGCCATTACAGACCTGTAAGTCTGACCACTGTTGTATGCAAATGCATGGAAGCAGACAGAAAATAGCATAAAATGTAGCTTGAGTTTATTAAAAAGGGGCAGCAGAAGATAGACTGCTAATCTTTCTCTAAAAATTGATTATTTTTGTCTTCTTGAAATGTGGCAGGTTTGTGTCAAGTCCTCTGAGGCGCCTGATGCAGTAACATATAAGAGGTTTGCTTTTTAAAACTAGATAATATAGGAATTAGCAGAAGATATGAGACAGGAAAGGAGCTGGTAAAAATGAGAAGTAGTGGCATACCGTGCTAAATTCATAGAAATATAGAATCATAGCATCACTAAGGTTGGAAAAGACCATTAAGACCATCTAGTCCAACTCTTAACCCATCCCCACCATGCCCACTGTCCATGTCCCTCAGTGCCACATCTACACATTTCTTGAACACCTCCAGGGACAGTGACTCCACTACCCCCCTGGGCAGCCTGTGCCACTGCCTCACCACTCTTTCTGAGAATAAATTTTTCCTAATATCCAACCTGAACCTCCCCTGGCACAACTTACGGCTGCTACATCTCATTCTATATTACCTGGGAGAAGAGGCTGACTCCCATTTTGCTACAACCTCTTTTTAATTCCTTTCAATTTCAAAATTGAGAGGGATCATCAACCTAAAGGAAATTGGAGAATATATAGAGGGAAATATA
>PPHD01008181.1:10589-22066 GCA_002909625.1 Bambusicola thoracicus | reverse complement strand
TTCCCTTTCTTTCCTTTCTTTCTTAATGTAAATATATGCCTTCATCATGACTTCAGTACCTATTTAAGCCTAGATTGCAATAAGAGAAAGAAAAACTTTGTAATAGAATAATAGAATCATTAAGGTTGGGAAAGACCCCTAGATCATCTAGTCCAGCCACCAACCCATTACCACCATGCCCACTGACCATGTCCCTCAGTGCCACATCTCCACAGCTACAGCTGTTAATCAGTGGCAAACAAAAGCAAGCAAGAAAACAGCCAAGACCAATGCAGAGTAACCTATATAAAGAGACACTGCACTTTAAAAAGTAACTTCTATGTTCATATTACTTATAGGATTTTTAAATATAAGCATTGACTTGTTCTAGGAAGCTTTGTAGCTGCAAGCGAAGCTTAACAAATCGAGCAACCTCAGAAGTATGGCTAAAAGTTAATCATCAAATACTGAAAAAACTGAAAGTGGAAAATATTTTTAGAAGTCAATCTGAAGGAGTTTAAAAGTTCCTCTTCTGTGTGTGTGCTTATATACCTTAAAAATATCTTATTCTTCTTCAGTAAGATGTGAATAAGATAGACTAAAATAAAACCTTACTATGATGCAGCAACTCCAAAACAGATCCTGGAGACACTGAATTAATTGTCGTGAATTAATCCCAAAAGAAAAACTGGAATACCTGTGTTTATGCTGGCCTGTGAAATTCAGTGTCTGATTCAGACAGACATTCCAGGAAAATTCCTTCCAAGTGATACAAGAATAGTTCAACTACAGATGCACTGGCAGTTGTAGCAATATCTAGTCACATCATATGATATTCCAGCAACGTTATTTTATGTTAACTAACTTTTCTAGTAATTCCTTGGTGTTCATTTTATGCTTACTTTAAAGCTGGCTCATAATAGAGCATACTCATAATTTTATAATAATATATATGTATACATTGTACTTCATCAGTGCAAGAAATGAGAAATAGTCACGCTTAGTAACTGACCAGGCATACAAAACTAAATAAAGGGGGATAGTTTTTCAAAACAAACAAACAAACACCCAAACTCTTATGGAAATGAACACCTATCTTTCTTTGTGCTGTGATACCTATATGAATAAACAGGAATTACTTTGTACTTCTTTTCATTAATAGATCATTCTGCAGAATTACATATATTTAGTTCATTTGTGAGTTGCAGTCAGGGATTTCCTAGGTGCTGAGCAGTGACTTATTAATTCACTGTGCTGTAGTGGCTCTCACGTTAACCCCCAGCATGTATACACTTGCAGCACTGTCAGTGTTGGTAGCTAACTGGTGGAGTAAATGAGGTGAAATTACTGCATGTGAAGAGTTAATGAAGAGTTGTTAATACACTCTGCAGTCACCATTTAGTGTACTACTCAATTATTTACCTGTGAAGAGGAGCTTTCAGTCTGATCAGAGGATAATTCTATGGATCATTTCTCTTTTTAAAGGCTTGTTACTTTAGCATTCTTTGGTAGACAGTGCTGTTCTCCATAAAAATACATGACAGCAGTCTGGTAGAAATGATAACTAATTATTTAATGCTTTTGGAGCATGCATTTAATGCACGTCTACTGCATACATAGGCATGCCCACTTTTTAATTGCTAGTTATGAAATATATGTATATAGATGCCTGTGCATTATGTGAATGGATGTATTTATTCATCTTTTTCAGAAAGTTTTTTAGAAAGGAATTCAAATATTTGCACTGGTTTTAGGAGTATCATAAAATTAGCTTTCTTACTAAGTAGCTTGTTTTCTTTCTAGAGGTTATGAATCACATTTTATGTTTCCTAACTACCTAGAAGTAGTTCATGAATAATCAGTCATGCAAAGCTGTCACACTTGGTTAAATAGCTCAGTCTTGTTTTTACTGCTTCAGTCCTTTATATCTTTAATTACCTTTATTTAGCTGATATAAATCACTTTAGAATGCATGCTCTCCTAAGCAGCCCTGCTTTCTGCACGTATTCTGCAAAGTACTCATTGCACATCTGGATGAAGTGCAAAACAACACCTGTATTCTTTTTCTTTGGCATAGTTAAGAACATCTTTTTCATACTTTAAGTCATTTTATCTAGAATGAAACCTTTTCTTCTTGCATTTTTTTTAAGACATATTTCACTGCATTAGTATTTTTGCTTGGTTGTCTTCTCATATATACACATTTTTGGTTATGCAAAGCCCCTTGTAAGAACGTTGTCTTTTCCAGCACCTTCTCTACTGGAACAAGCTGCTGTGGAAGCTTCTTCAACCCTCTCCGCAATTGGATCTACACTGCTCCATGCCTAAAGAGCTTTGAATCCCAAGCTCCTCTATAAATAGCTGTTTCTAGCTGATAGAGGGATACCCTGTGTTCAAGAAGATAATTCATTCTGAAGAGTTTTGATAACTTCAAGCATAACTTCAACGTTACTGTCATAAGAAGTATTTGCAAAAGCCACCTGGTGACCTAACTTACTCAATCAGGTTGTAATGAAAAAGCGATGATGTGTTGAAGTCATAGCAACTAGAAAAGCTTGTTGATGGCTGCCAAAAACACACTTTGTCTAATATGAATGTCACTTTCCATTTATTTTCTCATAATCTATCTGTCATAGTGAACAGACAGATTTGCTATAATGGCTAGGTGTCTGCAGATTAAACGTGATTAATACTCCAAAATGAAAGGAGTGCATCTTCATGCAAAAAGTTAATTAGGCTCTGAAAATTGTCTTGCAAATCTCCAAAGGAAAGACAGACAACAAAACCACACAGAAGATAAACTAGCTGAATTATTTCAGGATGATAATTTAGTTAGATCTACTACTTCAAATTCTCTTAATTTTTTGCATACGTTTTAACTTCTGTTCAAGGACTACAGCTGATTATATGTATATATGTACATATATATATACGTGTATATGAATATAAACAAATGACTGTAGCTGAGCAGATGAAGCCAGGTGTCCTTTATTCCTGAGCCTGTAACAGGCTTGTTACTAGGGACAAGATATTAAATGTTTCTATGTTTTGGACAAAGTATATGTGAAAACTGCAGAATCACAGTATTGTAGGGATTGGAGGGGACCTCTGGAGATCGTCTAGTCCAACTCCTCTGCTAAACCAGGTTCCCTACAGTAGATTCAGACAAACTTTCTCTCTCCCATCTTGCCAGTACCCTCAAGCTTTCATCTTGTTTTTCTCTTGAACCTTCCAGTTCATGAGTAATACATCTATAAAATACATCTATAAAAACAAAACCTGCCATGAAAATCTCTGCTAAGGAATAGCCACATAACGTCAAACACATCAACAAGTCATTAGCACCCTAAGCTTCTGATGCATCATCTGACATCAGTGATGCTTGCAATCGGACTGGCAGGAGCTGCTGTTCTGGCTGTTCTTGCTTTTTCAAATTCCTCTTTGCATGTTCACTGCCAACTGTACAAAACTGATACGCCTTTTTGATGAAACAAAGGGAATATTATTGGACAAGCTGCTGATTACAATATGTTGTTATTTGCATATCTAAATGCTGGCTTGTGAGTAAGCGCTGTAGGCCTGGGAATGGGTGGGTTTCTGTTAAAGTGACTCAGATGGTAGCTTTGCCTAGTACGGGAGCTTTAGTGAATAATTATCACCAAGTATCCTTCTGTTGTACGTACGCAGAAAGATAAGAGCTACTCTTTCCACTGCAGAGAGACCACCATCACTCAGTACAAAAAGGATAAGAGAAGCTTTTGCTCTAACATTCTTTTCTTAGTGTCCTCTGTATAAACATAATTGACTTTTTTTCATCTTAGAAAGTTCTGTTAAATTTTCACAGAGGTTTTCCTCATTTTCTAACCATGTCTGGAGATTTGGAGATCTAAAGTTATCACAACTCACAAGGTTTGAAAACGCTCGATGTCTGCTTTTTTTTTATTTTTCTAATGCAAATGCGTTCCCTTTTTTAGGCTGTGGACAATGCAGCTAACAAGATCATTTGTGCCCTATATATTACTTCTTTAATTGGGATTTAGTTCCAATGTTTTCTCTTTTGTTTTCTTTCCTACTTATTTACCTTTTATACCACTGCTGCTCCATCTACCTTTTAGCAATAAATATCAGTATTTCTTCCAATTACCCTTCTCCAGTTCCTGGGGCTCTTCCAACGTGCAAGTATTATCCCTCATGTGTTAATGAAGTTGCTATCTAGCACATTATACTAGATACGCCATTACTAATAATGCAGGACGGCAGATAAACACCTACTGCTTATTTATTCCCTCCAAACTAAAACATGCATTCTCTTCTCAAGCACTCAAGAATCAGACTGGGTAGAGCAGCTCCAGGTACCCACTCTCTGAAGGGAAAATCCCAGGTAAAAAATCAAAATGTCCCTAACTCTTTATGACCTGTAGACCTGTTTCTTGTAAAACAAGTGTTTCCCAGACTGGAACTTCAGATGCTTTTCATGGTACTCCAGGCTTCAGAGATGGTCCAAAACTTCCTTGGGAAGACCCTTGTGAGATATATTCTTGTGCTGGGGGCCCCAGGCCTGTATGCAGTACTCTACATAGGACCTCGAGAGGGCAGAGTAGAGGGGGCCACCCCTCTTTTGATGCAGCCCAGGATAGTGTTTGCCTTCTGGGCTGCAAGAGCACTCTGCTGGCTCACATCCAGCTTTCTGTTTACCAGAACACACAAATCCTTCTCCACAGGGCTGCTTTCAGTGAGTTCTTCTCCCAGCCTTTAGACATATCTGGGATTGTCCTGACCCAAGTGCAACACATTGCATTTGGCCCTGTTGAACCTCATCAGATTCTTGTGGGCCCACATTTCAAGCTTGTCTAGATCCCTTTGGATGGTGTCCCTGCCTTCTACTGTATCAACTGTGCCACTCAGCTTGTTGTCATAAGCAGACTTGCTAAGGGTACATTCAATCCCACTATGTCATTGATCAAGATGTTGAAGAGCACTTGTCCAAGACCAACCCATGGGGGACACCATTCATAAATGGTCTCTACCTGAACATAGATCCACTGATCACAGCACTCTGGCTGTGATCACCCAACCAAATTTATCCACCAAATAATCAGACTTCAAATCCATAATTCTCCAATTTAGAGATAAGGATGTGGTGTGGGACCATGTCAAAGGCCCTGCACAAGTCCAGGCAGAAGACATCAATTGCCCTTCTACTGATACCATCACTCCATCATAGAAGGCTATGAGATTGATGTTCCAGGATTTTCCCAGGCACAGAGGTGAAGGTCACCAGCCTGTAGTTCTCTGGGTTTTCTTTTCTCCCTTCCTTGAAAATGAAAGTAATATTTCCCTTTTTCCAGTCACCAAGGATTTTGCCTGACAGCTACAACTTTTCAAATATGATTGAGAGTGCTCTGGCAACCACATCAGCCAGTTCCCTTAGGATCCTGGGATGTATGTCATCTGGCCCCATACATTTGTATACATTCAGACTTACGAGGTGGTCTCAGACTTCCTCTGCTCTTACAGTGGGAGACATTTTGCCCCCTAGTGACTGCTTAGAGGTTCAGGGACATGAGAGGCATGGAAAACCTGACAGCCAGTGAAGACTGAGGCAAAGAACTCATAGAGTACCTCAGCCTTCTCCATGTTTGTTGAAGCCAGTTCTCCCTTCTCATTCATCAACAGGGAAAAAATATCTCATTTATCTAATTTATCCCCAAACACTCTCTTTTGCCAACCTCTTCTGACCAGTGTTCCTAGAGAATCCCTTCCTGTTATTTTTCACATCCCATGCCAAGTTCAAATCCATCCTGTGCCTTGTCTTTTGTAATCCCATTTCTGCATGTCCAAAGGACATCCCTGTATTCTTCCCAGGCCACCCATCCCTGCTTCCACTGCCTGTATTTTTCCTTCTTTTCCCTCAGTTGTGCCACCAGGCCCTTGCTCGGCCATGCTGGTTTTCTATCTCCGCTGCTTGATTTCTTATGCTTGGGGCTGGAGAGCTCTCATGCTCTCAGAAAGGTATCCTTAAAGAGCTACCAGCTCTGTTATATGAAGATGTTGTATAAGTAGACACATTCATGAAGACTCTGTAGGAGATTTCTGCCCTTGGTCTAACAAAGCTAATCAACTTCTTACGGAATATTCAGCATTTCATCTTTCCTTGAGTTGCTAGAGCAATTTGGAGAAGTGGCTAGGTGAGTACTTTAACAGATAACCCCACATAGAAGTGAGAGTACTAGGCTGCTGATGGACATCTTTATTGTAGGTATGTGATTTTTAAGAGATAGTTGAGATAGAACTGCTGTGCAGGGGTGGTTGTAGAGCAGATGAAGAGACAATCTCTGTGGCTTGCAGCTGCTTTCAAATATGCATCTCCTTCGGCCACATGGCCAGAAGGCATTTTCCAGCCCCAAACTGTACTGCAGAAAGCAAGCATCAGCATTCTCCTTTATTTTTGCTTGAAAATGACTACTGTAAGGTGAAGGGAGTAGGAAAAAAATGAAAAGTGGATAAAACTTGGCTGAGAGTGGTGAAGAGAGGATACCAATCTCTTATAATTCTGATGTGTGACCATTCCCACTTGCTGGAAACCTAACCCATCCTCACTCTCTGACTATGCTTGAAGACTGGCCTCACCAGTTCCTGATTCAAAAAGAAAAATGACACTGGGGTGCTGTGCCATTTTCCACAGCACACTGTTGTAACAATATGGGTCCAGGGAGAGAAGGACACAGGAAAGCCTGAACTGCAGGAGGTTGTGGAGGTAGTACTACTTGGGGAATGCCTTTATGCAAACAAAGACCACTTCAGCTAGACTTTCTTCTTCTGGTGCAGTACCAGGGCTGACTAATGAGCTGAGCCAGGGCAGCTGAGTGCCTCAGCTGTGGGGCTGAGGTAGTGAGTAGGTAGGTTGCCTGGGCCACTGATTGTTCTGTGCTTGTAGCTGTGCTTGTGTGTATAACTGAGGGAGTGGATCCGGCCGTTAGTTTCCCCCTGTGCTGGGAGGCAGTTCCTTCCTGAGAACGTCTCTGTGCTTTTGTGGCATGTGAGCAGCCTAATAAGGATACAGAGAGGGTGTCCTGAGTATGCTGCAGCGCTAACGACAAGGTGAACACCTCTACAGGCATTTGAGTGCTGGGACGTGATGTGAAGGTACAGTGACATAAAATAGTGACTGTTGGTTTACTGTGCATGTTGTAGAAGGCTTGGGTAATTCTAGCTAGAGAGTAAGTCCTCCAGGCTCCTCTTGTTGCATGCTAAAAGCTTAGGGGGTGTGGAGAGCCATGTACTCCTGAGTTTTCCTCTCCCCGAGATCCCAAGCAGGCTATTTTCACGTTGCCCTGCAGGTGCCCTTGTGTTAACGCTGAGTGAGCAACTGGAAAGTTGAGTTTTCAGAGTTGAGTATGTGGCAATCCTATGGGTAGCGTGGGCGCAGCCAGCCTGGGCCTGGTGAGCCTCTGGAGAGAAGGGTGTGAGTACTGCGATCTTCTCTGGGACTGATTGAGGAGGTGATGTTGCCCTCTAGTGACTGTCCAAAGAAAGAATAGCTGCAACTACCAAGGGTATGCTTTTGATCTTGTTTAAGACCTATGGTGATGAAGAGTTCAAGTCCTTGGTTCTTGTTTTCTTTTTGACTGAATACAATTATTGTTTATTGCCAGCAGCATATTAAATTGTTCAACCATTACAGAAGCTTAATGATACACTAGGCTTAGTAACATTTGAGTTTTGTCTATCAGACTTTTTTTCCTAAAGAATTCTGTTCTTCTGTGGAAGGGTTGGTATAAGAGAAAATACATAGCTATCTAAATCTTCTTAGAAAATGTTCTTTCCTTTTTGAAGTAAGTATTACATTTTCATACAAACCTGCAATCTGTTCACTCCTGTTATGAGTATCTCCTTACCATAGGAATAGCTGAAATGTAGGTTAAAATACGTAGTAACTACACTTATTCCCTGTACTTATTTAATGGGCCTTGCTTAACTTTTTGGGAAGCTTTTTTTGATTTCTTGCCATTCAACTTGGCTCAAAAAATGAATTTGGATCAAACATTTTATAAGAGTACTGGTACTTTACAGTCGCATCCTTTTCTGAATGGAGAAGGAGAGTCACTGTGTGAGTGTCGGAATGACTTTTATATAAAAGACTGATAATCACCAAGTGTTCATTCAAAAGAGCTCTAATGAGCTTGAAAGCTCCCTCCATCCACCCCCAATTTTTTTGCAGTGTCTCTTGGCTGGCTTTTCCTGAACCCATCTTTTCTGCAGAGGTGTTGGTGTTTGCTCCCGCTCTCCTGTGTCTGTACAGCTTTACTTATTGCTCGTGTACGTGAGCATGACAATTTTTACAGTACTGCTTTCATTCATCTCCTACCTTTCTAAGAGAGCCTCTGCTGTGAGATCTATCGCATGTGTATATACTCATTACCTGTTGCTCTTGGATTACAGTTGGGTTTCACAGTTTGATATCCTTTCAATTGGGAAGGGAGGCCTCTGGTCTTAGGACCATTTCTTTTTATCATTATTATTTTTGTGTTCTCTTCTTACTGAATTTATATCAGTGGTAAATAAAAAAAAATTCCAGATAATCTAAGGTCCAGAAATGCTATTAGTATCCCTGGATGTTTCACTTTTTCTTTCTTTTTTTGGCCACAGCTAAAGGTGAAGGAGTATGAGAATGAGGGGGGAGGGTGGAAAATGCATCCTCTCTGTTCTCTGCAGAAGAGCCACCATTTAGAGCTGCAGTGCCTCTTGTTTGTAGAACGCATGAAAATGGCTAAAGATGGTAGTAAACATAAATATTTCTCTTCGTATCAAATCCGCAAACCTCCTTGCCTACAAATGCTTGGGAAAGGGCTCTCCTGCTTTGCAAGCTGTGCCCAGCACAGTGCAGGTGTTAGCCCCAGCTCTCTCTACCTGCAGGCAAAGGGAGAAGCAGGGAGCCTTGGAGATGGGAGAGGTGGGAAGAGGAACGGTGAAGGCTATAGGGAAAAGAAAGGGAGAAGAGATATCTGGCTTCCCAGTTCCACTGGATTTTTTTAAATCTCAGTACTGCACTCCTATCTCAAAACATGGGAAGTGAAGGCAGCCCGTTTACAGAGAATGAATGAGCTGAAAGGAGAGAAACAGAACAGAGAAAAATGTGTTGGAAATAGGGCAGACAAAAAAGCAGGTACACGTCACAAGATACCCCAGCATTTTATCTTTGTTGTTGCTTGCAAGTGACCATCTGAAATAGTCAGAGGGTATTAATTAGATTAGCAACAAGAATTCAGTGGGTGGAAAAGTGGGACAATCTGCTTATATTATGCATGTCAGCACATATGACCTCTGTGTTAATTCGAGGCGTCTGTTTTGCCAGTCCTGGGTGTTCCTTCAAGCTGACAGAAAAGTGCTCTGGGTGCAAACAGATGTACTTAATTAGGAGCAACACCAATCTGTACTTTACTACTTACAGATCTCAATTAAAAGATGGTTCAAAATGTGCTAGATCCTGTACTAATAAGTCTTGTATGAACAAGGCATTCAGCCTGCAGAACCTCCCCGCTGGGAGGATGAAGTGAGGAGTGAAATACAGGGACCTGTCTCTGTTTATTTGGTGTTCAGTGTCCTCAAGTAAGGCTGTTGGTTATTAAAGTTAATCTTTTGCTTTGATCATACTTTTTTTTGTGTGCGTGTGTAGAAACTGTATGTAAAGGATTTGGTGTGGACAGAAATCCTGTGAGGATGAAGGCTCTATCTCTTAAATACTAATGTGATTAAAAGTTATTTTTTTTAGTAGTAAACATTGTGAACGGGTTATTTCTAATGCTCCTGAAAAATATTGAGTGAATTCATATGGTACTGGAGGAGGAGAAAGCAAGCAAGCCTATGAGTTACAGTGAGTAGGTCTGTTCAGGAGCTGCTTTGCACAAGCTTAGGACAGTGGGTATTAAATCATCTTACTGACTCTCCTGTCTGAGCTTCTGGACCTCCCCTCAGCATCCTCTGCCTGACTCCCCCTGGGAAATAGTGCTCTCTAAAGACATGCCTCCTCATCCATCAGCAGAGAGCAGTTTCCATGTGTTCACTGTTGCCCCTCACACACAGCTGTTACAGAGGGCACAGGTGCACCACACCTACATCATAACCTGCACCTGAACTCCTGCTTGAGCAGGTGAGGGATCAGAGATTTATAGCGTAATTGAGAAATGTCTCACTCCTATGTCCCTTTTGTTTTAGGGAGAGTGGGGAGGAGATATTCTTTAATGGATAATAATTTATATAAGGAATTATTGGGGGAGGTGCTATTTATGTAGCTTATCCCAATACAAAAGTTTACCACCGAGTTGGAAAATTTTCCTTCTGGATGTTCACAGTCTTTGTCAGTTAATGTGGTTTTTTTTCTTTTTGTTTTCCGTTTGGTTGGAATTGGTTGGTATTTGTTGGTTTGTTTCTTTGCTCTGGTTTGCTTCCTTTTTTTTTTTTTAATATCAAGTAGTAGTCTATGAAAATAGGTCTTTAAAGTATGTTGGCTGAGTACTCCAACCACAGGCCTTCTAAGTTCACCTGATTTCATTTTTATTTATCTATTTATTTGTTTCCAAATGGTTATGGTTTAATGGAACAGAATCAGCTCTTGAATTCTCTTACAGATCAGTGACCAGCTAGGATTCGCTTACTGGCTCTTCCCAGACATCAGATAGGAACTGTTCTAAAATGTCCAGCAAAATTACTGTAGATTTACAGCAAAGCAAACCTTCACCCTCAACTGTTCCTGTTATCATCCTTGTCAGAACTTGAGTTTCTGAGTTACCAACACAGAATCAGGCTGATCTCTTTTAATAGGGAGGCTTTATTTTACTTTTTCCCTCCTTTGGCCCTTTGAACATCAAGGAAGTAACTTTCTCTGCATTATTGTGGGTATTTAATTATGGACTGTTCATGACTGTATCTTTTCCTTTTCTCTCTATATTATGAGTATTTCAACTTGCTTTTTCTTTAGTGTTTTTTATTTGTGGGTTTTGCATTTTTTTTCTTTCTTTTTCCCTGCACAAGATAACTTTCTGTTACCTTGTTCTAAAGTTCTAACATCAAACACTGTATCTGGATATGGAGTTACTTTTATTGGTTAAAATGCCTTCATTATTTCAGATAGGTGCTGTGCTCAGCCAACACGATTAATGAAGAAGTACCAAAAAGTTTGGGAGTTAGGAAAAATTCTAGTTGTCCATAGTATTTGTGATGTTCTATGTTTTCAGGATATACTTCATGTACCAACTAGTCTGCCAAGCAGTCCAAAACATTTCTGCACACAAAAAAAGTTGTCTTCTTATTGTTCTTGCTTTGACTGTAATGACAGAGGGAGGGATAAGGAATGATCTGATGGTGCTGTACTGGAGAGTTTATATTCCAAGAGTGAGATAAGAGATGTCAGCTGTTCACAGATGAGGAAAA
Organism: Bambusicola thoracicus; assembly: GCA_002909625.1. NCBI lineage: Eukaryota > Metazoa > Chordata > Aves > Galliformes > Phasianidae > Bambusicola > Bambusicola thoracicus. The sequence goes on along the minus strand of PPHD01008181.1, from coordinate 10,657 downwards.
TAACAAGCTGTCAGCAATGTAAAGAATATTTTTTTCAATAAGCACTGCAGATAAGGAAGATAAATTAA
>PPHD01008181.1:0-10493 GCA_002909625.1 Bambusicola thoracicus | reverse complement strand
AAAAACAAACAAGAAACCAAAACACAACAGATAAGAGTAGGTTATCCACCACCTTTCCAAGGAAATTAGAGCTCAAGAATGGGTGGTTGCTACAGTTGTTCTTTGCACATTGTCTATTTGCTAGGAATAGGTCTGTGCAGGTAGAATTGGGAGCAGCACTTGGCTGCAAAGCCATGATGACTGGTGAGGGTATGCAGAAGAGCAGGACTTGTGCTGTATTTGCATAACTGACAGCTTGGGGGTGGGAGGAGGAACAACAAAAAAACAGCATTTTCAATTATAAACTTAACAAAAAAATAGTGCACAAGAAATGCTGAGATAGGGATGCCTTTAATCCTACACGCTCAGTCACATGATGGGACAGGACCACACTTTGAGGCAATCTGATTTTCTTCCCATAGATTTAGGATTCTGCTGTGATTCCCTAATTGCTGTGGAATGTTGGTAATAACAAGCAGGGTATTATCGCTCCATCTGGATTGTACAACGCTAGAATACTTTGCATTTCTTTAGTCTCATTTACCATGGGGAATTTAGATGTAACCCGACTGATGAACCTACATGACTAATATTCCCTTTATAGGAGTGCAGAAATTGAGACCAATGGCAATGGCTTTTTATTCATGCTGTACAGACTAGGAAACCTGAGATTGGAATGGGATTTTTCAGATCCTTACAGGCTTCATTTATTTAACCCAAAACTTCATGTGCATCGTGCACAAAGATCTCACTTTTCAGTATTTTGGGCATATGGAAGAAATTCATTGCAGAAATTTCTTTGTTGGTCTATCACAGAACCAATTTTCTCAGGCTTTCAAAATGTGTTTTTAAGAAATATATAAGAATTTGCGTGAATACTGATAATATATCATGTTCTGTGAATATGCTTATGTCTTTCTGGGTATTAGTGTGGTTATATGAGTTGTCAGTTCATAGTTCTATCATTTCTTCTAGGATCTAATTCTATGACATAATATGTGTTTGCTGGAAAGGGCTCCCTGGGGCAGTGATCATGTGGCCAAGCCTACTAGAGTTCAAGAAGCATTTGGACAAAGCTCTCAGGCACAGTGGGTGAGTTTTGGGTGGTCCCATGTGGAGCCAAGAGCTGGACTCGATGATGCTGGTGGGTCCCTTCCAACTCAGCATATTGCATTCCATGAACATAGAGAATTAACATGCTTCTTAGCTGGTGCCTTTCTCTACGCTGTAAAATGACAAAAGATTTGAACCAAGGCTTATATTTAGCTGAAATTGTAATGATAAAAAATCCACACATTATCTTTGTCGGAAGGAGGTGGTATTTAGAAGTATATTAAAATCTTTCTAAGTGCCAGGTTACAGTTTCTCAGAGAAAAATGCTGGTGTCTCCTTTCTGACAGATGGGGTACACTACAGTTTTAATGAAAGTGCCATGCTGACTACTCCTAAGTGTTTTTTACTATCTTGCTCTTTTTCCCCGATCACAACTACGTGTAATGCAGTGCAGTCTTTGAGATGCTTATTACCAGGCAGCAGCAGAGAAAGAGCTGAACACATTGAAGATATGAGGACCATGGGTGTGGCTTGAATTCCCTCCATGAAAGGCTCTCTGCATATGTGTAGTTGGCATGACAGGCAAAAGCAAAGTCTATTCTTTGCATGCAAGCATGCAAACTGCTGCATACACCTTGCTTAGAAAGAGAGGAAAGCTTTATAATTACTTGGATATTATGTTTCCCACTAGCACAGTTACCAGTATTTCCCGTAGTTTCTTACACATTACAACCCTAGAAGTGTACAATCAGACTCACAGAGAGGAGGAAGTTGGTCTGAACTGGAAATCTGTTGGGAGACTCAGGATCCTGGAGGTACCTATATGTTTGTGTCCTACCCCCATCTTGTTACTCTGCAGGATCTGTTCTGAAATGACCAGCTTATTTCCCACAGTTGATCAGCCATCTGATGCATGCTGCTGACCTTGACTGGAATGAAACGATTATTTAGCATTTAGCTGTGGGAGATAATGTTGGTCCAAGTTCCTGGCCATACTTCATCAGTTTCCAGAGTAGTGCATGTATGCATGATGAACCTATCACAGCTGTGGTTTAATAGATATAAACAATTAAGCAATTATAAATCAATGACCTCTGTAACTCTGGTATTATAATAATTACATTTTAAAAGGCTCTACTTAGTTACAACTTGGGGATTATTTACAAGCAATAATTAAGGTCAGACTGACTTCCTCCTGTTACGCAGAGTATATGTATGAGTAGCATGTCAAACAATAATTCGTTTAGGGCAAACCTAATTGCTTATTGTGCTGAAGTGTGTCAGTGCCCTACAGAATATGATCTTGTATCTATTACTGGTTATATTCTAAGTTTTAAAAAAATATTTTTTAAATAAGGAGGCAAATTGTCTTTGTATGTCGTATTTTAGTTAGAAAGGTATCAATTGCTCCAGGGTTGTTTTTTATTAAATCCACGGGAAAAGGAATAAAGTAACAGGAAAAGGAGTATGGCACACTGCATGTATGAAGCAATCCTATGAAGAAAGAATAGATGGGAAAAATTAGTGCAATCTTTTTACAAGATTATTCCCCACAGTATATTTCCCAGTGCTTTGTCTGGTCTCGTTTGCAAAGATGCAAATGATGTCGTTTTTATTGCTTCCCTAAGGGGAGATTATCCAGTCTAATAACATTCACTGTTAGGAAACTTTACTGATGTTCAAACTGTTTTTCTTTACCTGACTTTACCCTATTGCTCTCAGTTGTAAACTCCTGCAGGCGCTTCTGCGTAGTTCTTCTCCTTCCTGGGTGTTCTGGGCCAAGCAGCACACAAGGACTCTGGTGAAAGATTAGAGAGAATACATCTAAACGATGGACATCCAGGTCTTGGAGAGCCTGCAAGTTTGAATGCAGCATCTGATCACTGTCCTGTGTGCACACATATGTCCCTTACATAAATATACTGACTTGCAGACACGTGCATGCTCATGAAACGCTTGCCCCCACACAACCTATCAATTGATGAAACATTCTCTTGCAAATGTGCTTGTCCTCTGGTGAGAGTAGTCACTGCTGGACCAACTGCCTTAAAAAAGGTGAGCTCATAGGATCAGCACAATGTCACAAGTGTGGGGAAGAGACCTGTCGAGCTTTGTGGTCTGACTTCCACTGCAGAGCAAGATAAACTTTGAACACAACATGTTCCTCAGGTCTTTGTCCCTCCTTGAGAACCCTCAAGGACTCATGTTCCATAGCCTTTCCCTTTCTTAGTGTCCTAGTCCAATACTGTATTTTTACATTGATTTCTTTTTTTTCTTCCCTTTATATCTAGTCAGAACCTGAATTAATACTTAGTAATCTCCTGAGATGCATTTTATGTTTGAGGTACGTTTTTAAGCAGACACTGAAGTGGCCGAAGGGGGAGCTTTAAGTGTCGGTAAGAAGTCTCATGAGCTTTGAAAGGCAGCACAGGCTTCCTCTGCTCTTGGTCAGATAAACATTGACAAGTTCACTCCCCTCTCTGTCTTTTACTTTCCTGTCCACAGTTTTGTTTCTGTAGTATTAAGAGATGAAGGGGTTTTGAGTGACATTTTAATAGGATATGTTTAAAATGGGATTGTGTGAAAACATTTTAGAGTTAAGTCTAGAATGAAATCTAGAAATCTCATCAAACATTGAAAAGTTTCTTCTGTTTGCTGAAGTACCTAACATTACATGACCGTTGGTAGTAGTCACATTGTGCAGTCTGTCCCCATATATCTGTATGAAAATGGAATCTTTCCCTCTTTTGTTGGGACATAGCAACTCTTCTGATCATGATGCATAAATCAGATAACCTCAATGACATCTCCTTAAGGGACTGACTTTCATATGCAAGTAACTTGTTGCTACGCTCCCATCCCTCATTCTTCCTTGGTGTTCCTATTTTTTTGTTCTAATGCTGAATGGGCACCAAGCCTCCTTCAGTCCCATCACTGTAGTGCAGACTTTTTTCATCTCAGTCGATGCTGGATATTTCAGTCAGATACTGGTGCTGTTCCCTGAAATATATCAATACATTTTACAATTCTGGCAGGCTTGATTACTACCTAGAGACTGCAGTCATCCCAGCTGGAGGTGTCTCTGATAAAGATAGTAACTTTCCATTCTGCAGCAGCAAGTGTAGTAAACAATCTGGTTTTTTAGGCTAACAAGCTCTAGTTCCTTCAGTCTTCTAAAGATTCCTGGCCATTCTTCTTGACCTCTCACTTCCATCTGCCATACTTATAGAAGCTGGGTTCCTGGTGATAGGCTTAGTATTCCAGCTGAAGTCTTACTAATCCTGACAAGAAAAGCTTCATTTATCTGAAGGCTGTGCTCTGCTTTAAACCTCCAGGGGTGATGCCTTTCTTTCCTCTTCTAATGGCAAGTGTAGCCTGTGCTTAGATATATCCCTCACCTCAGTGTATTCCAAACTGTTTTCTAGACTTTCATGTATTTTGCCATGTCTGTGCAAGTGTGCCATCTTCCACTTTATTACTAAATTGCAATCTACTTTCTTTCCAGATGATTTATTTCTTTTTTCCTATTGATATCTACAATTTTCTGAATCTGTTCTCCTATATTTTGATCTTAAGTAAGGGTTTTGTAAAATGGAGTTGCAGCACTCAGAGATCAAACCAAACAAAAAAATCTACAAAATGAATATGTTAGGATATAATGTCAGGTGTAATTTTTTTTTTGTAAAAGTCACAGGATTTATAATGAAGAAAATAGGCATTTGTTTAGAAAGAGGTACATACATAAGAAAAGCTGAGAAAAGAGAATGCCTGCTTTATAAATAGATGCAATGGGTAAAAATGACAAATCCTTATGATGTAACGTTTTCAAATGTTGAGTTATTTTCATATAGAAGATGTCTATGAAGCCATTTCAAGAAATAACAAAATGAAAGACCTGTGTTCCAAAGGGACTGAGTTTATTTTTCATTTAACAAAAAGTTTTACACCGTGGTTGTTTTGTAGAGATGTACAGACACATTTAGAACCCGAAATAATAACTGAGCTATACTGTAATATCCTTTAGCAGAAATATTTCAAAGAGGACAGGCTTTTCAAAAAGCTTGGCTTCTGTTTGAGAACCAAAACAACTAGCAACATTCTTACGAGACTTTCAGCATGCATGGCTTTGAGCACTTCTGAAAATTTGCCTATAGAGGTGGATGCTGAGCGTTTGAAAAGAATTATCCTTGAGCTCTTTGGAAAATCTGGCTACATTTTAGACAAATGCCTGATCTATGATCTCTTGCCCTTTAATATACCAAAGCTTCAGTGCTATGTGGTGAACTGCTTGTTGTCAGATGCTTATCGGTTTTAATCTCGCTTTAAAAACAAAAAACAAACAAACAAAAAAACAACGAGGTGTGGAGAGTCTTTTTAGGTTTTGTGGAGATGTAGCTGAACTTCATAATTAGATAGCAAGTCAAGCAGTCGACCAAGTGATTAATCAAATCTTTCAGTCCTTGGAAAGGACCTGGAGCACACAGTCCAAGTGTTCCAATCCCTTGTTACATCAAGTTTTACCAGCATGGCCAAGAAGTGTTTGCACATGTTTTCCACTACCAAATGGGGAGAAATTGCTGCAACCTCTTATGCTCATACATCAGATGATTAGCCCAGTTTGGAAGGTACGTTAATTAGTACTTATTTGTAATCTGTCTGCAGAATGAAGTATTACTAGTAAAATAAATAAGAATTTGTATAATTGGATGAAACCGACATTTCATAAAACACATTTTAAAAAATCACCAAACTACTGACTTTTAAATCTGCTTAACTTCATAGTAGCACCCATTTCCTAATGTTTCTGGGTTGCACTTGTGTTTTTTGGGTTTATGTGTTGATGCAATGCATCTCCCCTATTTTCAGTCCTGCTACTGTTAATGTTAATCTGGAAGCTCTCTTCCAGCCTCCCAACTTCTGAAGAGCATCTAAAGTGACCATACAGGGTATGAGTTCATAGGAAATTTCTGGTATTTAATTGACAATTAAGATTTTGTTTTGACCTTTCTGAATTTTTGAACTCACAGCAAAAACAAAAAACAAACAAACAAAAAACAATCTGATGTAAATCCAGATTGGAACAAGAGGAATGTCATGGCTGACCTGAAGGTGTTCTTTGTGAAACTGTAAGACTATCTATTGAAGTATTCTTGCAATTGAAATATGGGCAGTAGCCAGTGCTGGACAGACTGCCTGCAAGAATGCCATCACATCCTTTTTCAGACATGTATACATATACATTAAAGAAAAAAAGGGCCTAGTCTTTTGAAGATATGCTTCTCTTGCTGTACTCAAATATTTAAATGTAAGATTAGTAATTATTTACAGCACTAAGTGATTAACTTGTTCTTATATCAACTAGCAGTCTTATCCCAATTCATCAGTATTTCATTCTGCATTCCACGTCTCCACTGACCTTTAAAAATATTCTTTGCTACCTATCAGAAAATTTTATATGGTAGGAATTATTTTAGATTGTATTTGGATGATTAATTGCTTTGTTTTTCATCTCAGCAGGAGAGGTAGACTCATTGAGTGCATTTCTCAAAACTACATGAAAGTAGTTTCTGGGCAACAGGAGTGGACAAACTGTGCTATGGGTGCAGTAATCTGGGCTTTGTGGTATAAGACAACATAAATACTTCTAGAAAGAAGTTGTTTGTTTACTTATTCTGCATAGCTTCTTTCCAAAGATTGTACAAGTGATGCTAAGCTATAATAGCAAGGTAAAGATGTGATTGTGTAATAGATATGGTTTAGGGGAAGTTTTAATCTTTATTGAATCTTCTCAGAAACTAGTGAATGATATGTAGCTGATAGAAGAGATATAGGAAAGAAAGAGCAGCTGGTGTTTTGACTGATTCTATAATATTGTAATTATGTTTCTAAACTTATGCCAGGTGCTTTAAGAACTCTACCTAGGTTTTATGTTATGTGGATGTAAATAAATAAATATTGTGGTTAATTTTCCTGTTTCCTGAAATAAGACTTTATAGGTGTCAGTGAAAGCAAGATAATTGAGGCCTAGAAAAAATAGGAGACTTTAATTATTGGAAGTGTGCAACCAAAATAATGGGGTGCTTCAGAAGGTGACTAAGCAGCTAGGGAGGAGTTGAACTAGCAAGGTATTTATAGTCCAGCAAAGGTCTGCGTTCATGCCTTTTAATAAGGACATGAAAGCAAGAAAATGGCCAAAGATAGCCTTCAAGCTCTTAGGACATGAACACATGGTGAAGGCAATGACTGGAGGCAGCATGGGTCCATAATGTATGTTTAAGTCATAATCATTAATCATTCATTAATGAAAAAATGTGTTGCAGATTGACAACAGAAGCTAAGCAGTAGGAAGGGCATGGTCAAGTGTAAAAGGAGCAGATTGGATGTAAATAAAGCAGTGGGAAGAAGATTACATATGAACTCTTTTTGGCTCAGCTGCTTGAAAGCTTGACCTGCAGCATGCTTCTTCACTTAACATGCTACATCAGTAAAAGGAACCTGAGCAACAAATCTGGTCTTGATTCCATTACGTGGTTAAAGGCTACTGAGTGAAAGTTCCAGGCTGATGAGAGAGGGAGGCTCCTGCCAGGGATGGATGAGCAATCAAGTCTGGAATAGCATCCAGGGACCCTGGAGAACTAGTGGTCTGTGGGATCAGGGCATGGAACAGGACAAAGGATTCAGAGCTAATAAGGGCATACCTATCAACTTTAGGAAGGCTTAATTATATTCTTAACTAGCTTTAAATGCTTGTTTTAGCCCAACATAAATTAAGGCAATACAACTAATAATTAATACAGTCTTATCAGCACCTGAATCACAATATTTAACAAAGATGCTGCTTGTTTTCACTGAAAGTGAAGTGGAAGCCACAGTGGAAAAGCCACTGAGCTTCATGTGAAATGTGATCACACCTTACTTCAAAAACATTTTTGTATTTTCTGGTTTAAACATCTCATAAAGCTGTATGAGATTATAACAAATCTTAGAACTTTCCCCTTAGGTCTCTGTGATGATGGTTATTGTGCAATTTTCATTTCAACATACAGCTATACTTTCTGGACTTCAGCCCTACTGGAGCACGATCAACTTCAGGATAAACAGCAAAGAGAAGATATAATTATATGTACTCACAGGAGATGAAAATCAAAACTGTTTTTCAGACCTGATAGATGCTAAATGGGCTCAAGTCAATTAGCAAAACCATCTCTCACCATATGCTATAGCAATTAATGTATTAAATTGAGGAGTGATCACCTGGTGCACCTTAAGCAGCTGCTCTTCTTTCAGTGAGACAGAAGCCTTAAATATTTTCTCTGCCACTTTACCTAGCAGTGGAAGCCAGTTCTTGCCAAAATCCATGAGGCTGATGCCTTATCCCTCTCTAAATCCCTCCTCAAAACTTTTTTCTGCTATGATGCTCATGAACCACTCCCATCTGTTAGGCAAGTAGTGAGCTGCAGTGAAGTCTGTTTGCTTTACAGTTATTCAGTCTTTCCAGTCCACTCCCACCTCACAGTTTATCTGTTTCATCCATCGCTTTTATGCTTGCCGATAAGAACAGTGTTAGATCTCTGATGCAGCAACTCATGATTGTTTGCAAAACTCCCAATTAAATGGTACCTTTTCTTTTTGGGTTTCTAGGTGCAACTATAGTATAAATTCTAAAAACTTTGCAGGATTAGCATTATCTGTAACCCCAAAATCTGAAATTAAGACTTCAGTCGTAGCTGATCTGTGGTGCACTCAAGGTACTAAGAAGTGGAAAAGCCATTGAGCTGCCACAGTGCAGTTTCTTCACCATATGAATTCTGCCCTCTAATGTGGTGGAGTGCAAATAGATGTGAGGAACTGTGCATGTGTGAGCCTATACCACTCATATTTGCCACAATTAGATCTGATTTCTTGGCTGGTACTACTGATTGGCCATCCGTACACAGAAAGCTTCCCACATTAATGTAGCTTAGCAGTACGTAACCTGGTGTTCCTCCTGTTTGAACCACAGTGACTTATTTTGTTTTGCAGTGAAGGGTTTCATAACAGAAGAGACCTTTAGTTGAACATTATAGAAGAGGTTACAAGAGAAAGTTCTGGGTCACAACCTCATTATGACAAGACTGATAGTGTGTCACCTTGGCTGTGTTATCAATAACTGGGTCAACTCCTGTAATAAAAATGAATACACTGTGCATCACTAAGCCAGGAGGAGAACAGTATGTCTTTTGAGACCTCTGCGTAACTGGTTGTACGTGTTCTGAAATGAATACATTCTTTGAGAAGCATTAAAAGAAACAGATCTTACCTTAGTGTCTAATCATAATAAATGACAGGCTGGTTTAATTATTACTTGGTAATTCTTTATTTAAACTTTGTACTAAGATTCATTTGCAGTATATTCTTTCATGCAGAACATAAAAGATATAATTGTGTGCAGAGTAGGTGTGGTGCTTCACTAGGTCAAGTAAGGAGTAATTTGTTTATATACTTGCTCTGTATGAAAAACCTGTGCATGTTGTACATGCGTGTCCCAGTTCATATGACTGTTCCTACTAATTGTTTACACAAACTGAGGACAATCAGCTCATCAGTATTTGAGGGTCACTTTTCTTTCCTGAAGCAGGGAGGGAGCTTGGCTAGAAGTCTGATATAAAGGTGAAAGATAGAGATGTGTTGGCGCAGTGCTGCAGTGACTTAATAAAACCTTTCAGACGTGGTCAAGATCCTCAATCCTAAATATCAGTATTTCTAAGTTAGTTAGCCTGGTGACTTCATTTCCTTCTAGGGCTTGATAAAATAAAAATGCAGGGGCCAGACTTCAACTGATTAGCCATTCTCGAGGATAATACAAAACAATCTGAGCTGAACTTCTTACTCTGCTTACTGAAGCTGACTTTCTGCTTTCAGGAAAGCTGTTACAGTTATTTCACTGGATCACTTTTTTTTTGAGCCAACTCATACATGTAGTGTTTGTATGTGTTTTGCTTGTATAGTTGTCGCACCAAGGAACTTGTGTGAACTAAGAGGCACAGGGCAGGTCAAATGAGATATGGGGAAATAAGTCTAGAAGTCACTCTGGAAAACTTTGGTATCATTTTCACAAAACAATACAGCATCCTGAAAAAGGTGGAATGTTAGCTAACTCTCAAGAGTTTTCTTTATTTTTCTTCTTATTTCATAACAAACAAGCAAAAACTGCAGATGTTTCTGGACCTGATTTCCTTGGGTTGACACCTGCTTTCTATTGAACATGACATAATCCAGTTGAGATTGAGAGAATTTGATGTGCATGGAAGACTTTTTTCAGCAGATTGCTTCTCACAGCTTCTGCCCTCTCTCTATTCCTTCTCTTCTCCCCCTCTCATTATCTTAGAGCTGGAAATCTCTGCCATTCCCTACTTCAAGAACTCACGGTTTGGTACCGTCTTCCTGTACTTATTCTGGCTTTTTAGAATGCTGTGAAGCTC